>JAKSZP010017294.1:0-136506 GCA_022478985.1 Massospora cicadina
GGAAAGATGATGATACTTCTGAGGTGAGAATATTAGTGACCTTGACACCCAGACAAAGCACTTGATCAGTGCTAATAAGTATTCCATCACATAAAAAACCCCTTCAAGTATGGAAATATGGTTGCTTATATAATGTTAGGATAGTGTCTCTAACTCTCCACTAATAGCCTATTATCAAAATTGTAGTAAAAATAACTAGTAAGGTGCTAAAACTACATAACATATAGATAACCCGTGGAAAACCCTATGAGGAGGTAACTATGATGGTAGCAAAATGTATCATGGTATGTGTAGTAATATATAAACAGCTATTATTTTTTAGCACTAGTGGTGCCCAACCCAAAAAGAGGGAGCCACCACGCATCTTTATTTGCAAATGGCCAAACAAAGGGATTAATAGAAATAAAAAACCCTAATATGGAACCTCAGCTAACTGCCTAGTAACCCATAAAAGAAGGTGAGGAAGCTTTGGGGAACTTTTTCTGGTGCCTGCTTTAGCTGGTGGACCATGGCAGACAGCATCAGGGTGGGAGCATCAGCGTCATGGGGAATATGAATATAACACAGCTTTTATTTTTAGGAAAAAATGTCCAACATAAAGATGATTTTGTTCAAAGTTACTTATAGGAAAATTGGAGATAGGCTTTGTTCAATTTTTTGGTGTTGAGTTATTTTTAGCCAATAAAACAAGACTACCACAGAAGATAATTCTATAACCAAGTAGACATGAACTTTTTACATTGTTATCAAGAAAAGATAACAATTTTTGTCATCTTAATTAGGAACTGAACATTTCACGTTATAAAATATTTTTAACAATAAATCGTCATTTAAACTATAACAGGTGTTTTTGACACCAAAAGATGTAACATTTTAATTTACATCATATTTTTTTTGATGATCAACCTGGGCCTGATTGACACAAACCCAGCGTTAATCCATTTATACTTGAGTTTGGAAGTCCAGCCAACTTGAACCTTTAGCCTTTCTTACATCCTCCTTGTCCCTGAGGTCTACATCAGATATCATGTCGTGAGACATGCTAGAGTCTAAAATGTTAATCCTATAGATTCATGAATTATCCGCTAATTACTGAACGTTTGTTGGTAAGATTTCTGACTATAATAAGCTTTGAAGTTATGCGCAGGCATTAATTCCAAACCCCCAGAAAAATGGGACCCAATCTTAGGAAAATAAGCCAAAACAAATTTTAGTAGATTGGAGAGAAGTCTATAACACAGTTATATCTGTTGTTAGACAATACACTCAATAATTATATAGAGAAAATGCAAAGCTTTTTATTATTTATTTCCATTTAAACTTATCCCTGTTTTAATTAGTACCAGATTAAACTTGCCAACTATATTTTATGAATTATACTTTACAAGTAAAATTCTTAGTTGTGATATCTGGAAAAACTATAAAGATTCATGAAGAAACACCATAAACCAATCCACTATTTTAACTTTAATTTTACGTCCAGGTATGGCCCGTATCCTGGCCTTGACGGGATTATTACTATTATTATAAAAGTCCTTCCTTCTCTAGGCTTTAACTAATTAAATGTTCTAAATAATCTCTATCCGTACATACCTCTACCATGTTATACTGTAACTTACACTTAGGTTAGTCAAATTCATAATTGCTTTTAAATTAGTGAAAGAAAGGTTTGTTCCATATAAACTTAACCACTCTATTATACCAAAACCATCCCACCATATTGATGCTGTTGAGCATTTGATTACTAATATGTTAATGAAAAACTACCATGTATCTGCAGTACAAATATTTGCTGCAAATTCACAATGAAACAAGCTATAGGAAGTGGTAGGGTCTCTCCAGTTGCAGACAGTTACTGTGGTCAAATACGCGCCCATGACATATCCTACAACGCTATTTCCTGGGGAGATGACCTTAAAAACATTTTACTAAAACCTTACTTTGTTGGAAACGCACTCATAGCCTACCACAAAAACTACCTAGAATATGCATTAAAAGTAATGGATCTGTATCCTTAGTCTCTAATAACATTTGAGCTAGGTTAAAAAAGCTTTAAAGAGAAACAAAATCTGTGTTGAATATGAAGCGTTTATATATTCAGTTGTTTGATGTATATAATCCCACCAGTACTTAAATACAGGCATGTATTTCATTGCTGAATCTTCAGTAGGAAGTTTTTTTTAATTTATTTGAGGTTCGCCGACCAGGGGATGGACATTACTGATACTCAATGAGCAAAAGAAATGAACAAAATGAACAAACGGAACAATAAAACCAAAACAAAACCTCTAACAAGGAGGAGAGCGGGTTGCTTCTAACCCACCATTGCAGAGGGTGAAGTAGGGTCGGGCAGCTCTTCTACAAACATATTCTTCATGACAGAATCATTATAATTGTAGGAACAGACAAAAGCGGAGATCCAGAGCATTGTGATATCAGCGTGGTAGGGGTGGGTGGCGGTAAAAATTGGTTCTCTTCTTCAAGATCAGCTTGGAAGTTAGCTTCACATAATTCCGCTAGGTAATGTTCAGCTTGAATGCAGGCTTTGGGGAGTTGAGCAGAATTTGTTATATGTTGCCAGGTGATTTTTAACAAAGGGGTCAAACTCTGCTAGTTTTGCCACATGCACGACCAAATCTTCAGAATCTTTAAGCAATCTGGTGATTTCACCTCGTGCTGAATTAAGGAAGTCAGGGGGGAAGTCAAGTTTGGACAGTCCTTGATGGTATTGAGAAACTG
Source organism: Massospora cicadina (assembly GCA_022478985.1). NCBI lineage: Eukaryota > Fungi > Entomophthoromycota > Entomophthoromycetes > Entomophthorales > Entomophthoraceae > Massospora > Massospora cicadina. The sequence goes on from JAKSZP010017294.1 coordinate 2,740, forward strand.
ACTGGGACAATGTTTTGTGTAGGTTTGGGCAATGGGGTTAAGGCCACTGCTGCTATGGCAAGCTGGTGGTAACTATGGTAGGGTTGGCATTGGGCTTAGGAGCGAATTGTTTGGAGGATAGGATTTTGTCAAAATTAGAATCTTAAAATTTTGCCCAACCATAATTGAGCTGGCTGAGAGCTTGACCAGATTCCTCATTTGTGATAACATTACCTGATTCGTCAATCTCAACTAATAGGTCCCAAAGATTTTAGTTTACAATAATAGTGGATGAAGAGTTTGGGTGGGAAATAGTTGAATGGGCTGCTTGGGTGCAGATGGTGGTCCAGACTGACTCTGATTGGTATGGGTAAATTTAGGTGAGTTAATGTGATTGGGTGATTTGGTGGGGGCCGATTTCCCACACTGGCCCATTGAACAAGAATGTTGAGTGGAAGGGGCAACAAAACGCCCCATTCAGAATCCGGTGAATATGGCTCAGAAGCCACACCTGAGGAAGTGGATCAGGGGTAGGATTTTTTGCTTGGTTGAGTCCAAAAAGAGGGGACAAATTTGGCGACCATTTTCACCTGAGCCCAAAAATAATGCTCAGGCGCTGCTGCAATACAATTATGAGGGTTTGTTGGGCTATGGCTTGGTGGTGTGGGATTATGGTGGCAGTGGCGCAAGGTGCAGCAATGCACTCGCACAGAAGGAATGATGAAGACAAGGTTGGGCTGTGCCCCATAAGCCAGAAATCCCGCCATCAATTGATCATATAAAATCTGTGGTGGGAGGTGAGATGGGAGGGATGCAAAGGACACTAATGTGGTGTCTAAAGGAAGTTGAGTGCAGATAGTAGGGATGTGAGTATTTTTATAAATAGGGAGAGTTAAAGCCGCTGCTGCAGCGCCCTCCTCCATCTAGAAGCCTATGTTGAAATGGCCCTTAAATGGGAGAAAATTGATAAAACCAGCAGGTGAAAAGCAGCGGTGGCTGATTTTATAATTGTCATGTCAGCTATGGCAATAAATGCCCATAGTCGACTTGTAGGCAAAATTGGATAGTGAATGAGTGTGGGCAAGAGGAAGAGGGCAAGAAGGGTGGATGCGCGCCAGGTGGAGCGCTTAGTCCCGTGGGGGGACATAATGGCTGAAAGAGATGACAAGCTATTCAACCCCATGTTAATGTGTTTTCCAATAGGGCGGAAAACGCTAGATGGTGGAGCACCGCTACTCCACATTGGAGTAGCAGGCGGTTGATCCACGGACATTTTTAGGAAAATGGGCGTGGCCAGATAGCTGTAGTAAAATAAACTCTTTTTCTTATAAAACTTTCTCAAAGTGATTTTGAGCATATAGAAAAGTTTCAGCGGGAAGTTTAGACTGATAAAAAAATAAACTCAAAAGTTCTTGGAGATTGTCTAAAGACAGATTTATACTCTAAATAAGAGCGTCGTAGCTCTGACAAGGAATATGATGTTGTTTTTGAGTTAATTAGATACCACCACAACATGTGCCTTAGTAATTTTGTGAATACCTGAATATGTTTGGTATGGACTCTAGGTGACAGGGACCTGTCATCCTGAGATAATGATATAATATGAGCATTAATATATAAGCTTCATTTCAAGTTAAAGTTGAGCTACTTTTGTTATAATCCTGGGCGTTTAACGATGCATTGTCCAGATTAGTAAGTGTTTCTAAGTTGACTCTGAAATAAAAGAACAAATTACAGTTTAATCTTGTTATGCTTATTTATAAAAACGGCCAGAATAGATTATATATTGAGACCCTACTTGATAGTGGGGCCTCTTGGAACTTTATGTAAGAAGTAATGTTGCAATGACTTGGTGTTGAGCTTGATATTGAGTCACTGAATATGACTTAAAAGATATAAAGAAAGTTGGTTGCTTACAGTTGTGCCCATCCAATTAGCTTAGAATTTGATACCTTAAGTATTGATATTAAATTCTGGATCCTAAAGAGCATATCTTTCTCATTCTTTTTTGACTCCTTAGTTTAACTATGTGGAGGACTATTGTTAAACAAGTAAGAACACTGTGATGGTCAGGATGATTGGAAAGTGTGAATAATGTACATTGAAAAAAGGAAGGTCTCCAGGATCGTCTACTATAAAACCACCATGTTTTGAGAAGTGCAAAAACGACATTTGAAAGTAATATAAAACGTGGTCCTCAATGTTTAGTTAAGCAGAAAAAAGAAGCTTATATCCCAAATACATTTTATTATGGTTAGAGAATGGTATAAAGAAAGAATACTACTCATGGACAAGATTAAAGCTGAAAAAATGTGAACAGATGTCTTGTATAAATACTTGGACACCATGTTGGAAAAGAATTACTTGGGTAATCAGGACTCAATGCTCAAGACCACTTATCTAATATGCAAATCTTTGGTGTCAGAGTTTATAATGGAGAACTGATTAGAATTCCTGGAGACTAGATTAACAAGCATTTCAATTTCTTTCCAACAGGATAAGCAAACCCATGAAAAATATAATTTGTTGAGTAAAGATTAATACCGCCTAACAGTCAAGATCTAGTAGAAGAAAATCAAGACTTCTTGCAAATTACAATTCTTGTATGGGCCCCAAATGATGACTTGGTCAAAAATGAAAATAAATCCATGAGTTACTATAAGAGCAACGTGACAATAAGATCATGGTAAGTCAGACATTAGCATATTGATATAACATCCGCTTGACCATCATAATATAATTTGGTGAAGATCCTGATCAAGGAGGACTCAGAAATTCTATATGCCACAAGCTCCCTTGCATCTAAAATTATTGAAGATTTTTGACCTAATAAAGTTAGCTCAAATAAATTTTAAATAATAAAATATAGTATATTTTAATTTTCTTCAATACTCATCACAATAGCGTTAGTGGTAGTGAACCATATTAATTTCTTTTAGATGGATTAAACAGTCACAAAAGTGCCTTTCTCCTCCTTACAGAGGCTAGTATTTTGCAAGTGCCATCCAGAAGAAAGCTAGAGTTTTTAACCAGAAATCTCTGAGCTTCTATAAAAACCAACTACTTGACTTTACTATAACAGTTAAGCCATAATTGGTGCTCACTACATAAACCTCAAGTTGTTATAAAAGAAAACGTCAATTAATAATGAAATATACTACCAATGAATCCCTTTCAATAGCATGAAGTATCATAAGAGGAAATATAAATCCATATAGAATTTACATCCATACAATCTGTGTGTTTTGGAGTTGTGGGTCAGCTTTGAGTGCAGCTGCTTATTTCGAACTAAAAAACTTTTTCAGTCCAACAATATCAGTTTATCCATTCAGCATCTCTTGGATGAGATTTACTCAACTGAAGGCTGATCCAAAAATATTGAGCTATTGCAATACCTCCCTATATGTGGAGCTTTACAGTTATTCTACTCTTGCCACTTGAGCTTTAGCTATGGGCGGAACCCTACAATTTCCTGTTTGCACATCCCAAACTTTATCACCTCCTTCAGTTACTAGGATTGCATCATTAAAAAAGGTGCTACTTCAGTAAGTATTACTATAATAGACCGCTCACTCAAGGGGTGCTAGGAAAGGTTTGAGACACGCAATCAGCTCATTTTCATGTTCAAATGGTGCATCATTAGGCAAATGGGAGGTTCTTGTTATATCATACCTGGGACTTTTCTTTTAGTCTAAAGCAATTTAAACTGGGTTAAAACCTTTTATTCACATAATGGAGTTGTCCTGAGCACACCAGCTCTAACTAAACCTCTGCTGATGTAAGGAAAATAGTTCTGAACCTACAACAATAAATATTATGTATTTGGCGTTGTTAGCACCACATAAAGATGACAAAATGAGGATAGATACTATGAAAAAGTTATTTTTTATGAATATATAAGTCAAAAGATGTTTAAGTGATATGTGGTTATAAAGCTGAATTTGACTTTTAAAAAGCATTATACCTCAATAGACGATTTTACAATTTTATAACTCAGTTTTTGGTCAGTGGAGTTCAATTTTTTATCCTTTAGTATCTTCTGAGAATCTGTAGAAAAATTATATTCTAAACTCTAACCTGATTGTGATTGAGTGGCTGCTGTTTGAATTTGTGGGACTTGTTGTTCTTGAGACCCTTGTTTCTCTTGCATCTTCATTGGTACATTAATCTCAGTATGATTTAGTTAAAAGATATTTTTCCCATTTTATGTAATAATTGCATCGCTCGCCTTTGTATGGATGATAAAAGTCTCTTTAAATGGATTTTTGTTAATTCAGAATCATCTAAATTGTATCAAAATGTTAAAAAGATGGCTCCTATGAGGCGCCATTTTGCAACATTGTGCACATAGGCTATGTACCAGTAGTTATCTTTTCCGTCCTCTGATGTCATAGTGACATGATGTCAATTTATTGCAGCAGTCATGGGTATATAAAGCCTAATTTGTCTAAAAATTTAGACTCATCAAAGCTATATAAGTGACTGAGTCTTTAATAAAATAATCATTTTAGCTGATGGCCAAATAAGATTGGGGATTGATTGCTGTTTTGAAACTATACCATTAGTAAAAAATTAGGAGTATCAAAATAGGAAACAAAAGGAATTTTCTAATGGTTGTGGGAATAACCTCATACAGTTTAGAACTTAAACAACAGTTGAGTTTAATGTAAAACCTTAGCTCAAAAATGCTTTATTTTATGAAGCCGCTTATGTTTTTTCTATAATTGTGAGGAAAATAAGGCAATTGACGCTTCATTAACAAATCCAGAATCAAATCGCCACACTGGAATCTGGAATTTTAGGCTACATGGATAACCAACTTACACAATAACTACTGGGTGCAGTTACTGGAGTATGTGAATATAATCATCAGGCCTGGCCAAAATCAGACAGTTGGATCCAGAATCTAAAGTCATCTATGGTGAAACTCCTAACCAATTGTGGGCATCTGGTTTTTACTCAATGTGCTATGCCCAAGAAGCCCAATAATCAATAATTGAGCTAACTAGGTCGCTTGACTTTAATATATAATTTTTATTAGAAGGGTGAAAAGTCACCGCTTATGTCCCATCATCTAGAGTATCCATCCTTTGGTAAGCACGGTAATATGGAATTAATAACTCAAGTACCAAAATGAGATATAAAATTAACAATGTCCCTTTATTACAGTATATTAGGGGTTTTTAAATGTCACATTAAACAATATAAACCCATAAGGAAAAGGATTGTAAAGAATAATAGAATTGACATCCTAAAAGTAGATCTTGGTCAGGAGATGCATTTTGGATGGTTTTAATGCCTTTGTATCACAATTTTGATAGGCAAAAATGGTGAGTTAGATACTCAAGTCAGATAAAACTTGGTGTCACTTGGGTTTATCATTCTCAACTTCTTGATGCTTACCCTCTTTTAAATTCATCTGAATTTGCTGCCTTGAGTGCCACTTTGAACAGATGCCATCTGACCTCCTGATATTACATCATTTTAATTAGATGGGAAATCATCTTATGTTATTTTAGCTTCGGTTGGTTTTTCAGAATTTCCCTAGAGTTGATTTTAACTGTGCTACTTGTTGTTTCTCTGGGAAACTTATCAAGGTAATTCCTTTAACCCCCTTCTTAAGTCTAAGCATGACATTAGATGAGGGAGTTAGATGGCCAATATCATTTAAATTTTGTCCAATTTCAGGATACCTCGCATCACCGCTTTCTAGAATATAAGCAGATGAGTATTAATGCAAAGGATTGTATTGGAATACGTTTTATTGTTACTTCATTTTCCATAAACTTGATTGAATACTTGTCACCACCTTTTTAAGTAATAGCCTATGTCCATCCCAGATGGAATCTAACTTTTCTCCTTTAGGCGCTATTCAATTGAAATAAATATGACTAAATCTGAACTCTCAAAGCGTGTAAAGGCTGGCGAGTTGCATTAGCCGCTTGAACTTCCCTTGTAACCTTCTTAGCTTTATTTGTCATTACCTCAGAATGAAATTCTATAATCTTCCAGGTAAATCTTCTTGCTTTTTTCTCATGCTCTGTGCTATCATCACTGGTAACTTTATGAGTTAATAAAGTAGAAATTTCTGGTTCTCTTCTATATAAGGCTTTGAAAGGAGCCATTTTAAAAAAATTGTTGAAAACTTATTTAGTAAGCCATCAATGCACCTGGGAGGTGTTTATCCCAGTGTAATGGATTGGTAGTGGCAATCTTGCATAGTATAGAGACCAATCTCCATTCAATCTTTCTTAAATTTCAATTTGTTGATGGGTGGTAAGGCGCTGAAAATTATTGTTGATTTACCATGGTTGAAGCCAAGATTTTCATATAACTTACCATAAATTAGTTTCCCATTATTGCATAGTAGAACTTACGGGCAGCCATGCCTAGTAAATGTGGTTTGTACAAAAAGTTAGTAGTAGCTTTAGTGGTTTTTGCGTAAAGAGGCAATTTCTTCAAACTCCTCATGAAATAATCAATCTTTACTAGGATGCATCGATTTCCTCCTGTGGATTAATGTAGTGGACCTATGACGTCTAGACATATAGTTTGAAACGGCTGCTGAGGGGTCAAATGCTGATTTTTGTAATTGACCTTATGTGGCTTGTGCTTTTTAAAAGTGATGCAAGCATCTAAGACATTCCATTAAAGAGTCAAGTACTCATTCCATATATTAGCGATCCTTAATCCATTTAAAAGTTTTCCTGGATCTTCCATAGCCTAATGTAGTTTGGGCTATCAGGACTTTGGGGGAGGAACTCCAATCCAGCCCCTATTAATCAGAGCCCCAAAGCCCCCAGCGAGGTAATAGGCCATTAAGGCCCAAAGTAAAGCTAAAATACGGAAAAGAGATAGGTGAGAAACGGTTCTTTATTAAAATGATCTTTTTGTATCTATAGAACCTTGATGCATCAGGAACAGGTGAATTTGGCATTGGTTGCTGAAGCTGAGGGAATATAAATGAATGAATTAATATTAAAAGAGGAATGGGCGCTTCCTTGATATAAGTCGTTTGTTCACCTGAAAGGGTTAATTGATTGGGTCAATATCAGAATGTAACTCCTCACAGCCTGATTGAATGTTTGGCGTCCTTGGCATTAATCACTGATGCCAAATTTACTATTAGATTATTGAGGCCAATCCCAGATACTTCATATTGGGTTTGCCCCAAGTTAATGGGGAGCCCAATCCAGCATCCGACCATAGGTGGGCCACAACCCCTAATTGGGGCTTCCCCCAATAAAGGGAAAATCCTATCATTAGCTTCCATTATAATTGGTAACCATTCAGAAGGTCGCAATTAAGCTAGCCAGTCATTTCCAATTTACCTTTAAATTAATCTGTCAAGGACTTTTGTATTTTGAGCATGACTTTTGAGCATCTTTTAAATGGTTTATCTTCATCTTCCTGAGATTCTGGCTTCATATTTAGAACAAAGTAACCGTTCAGCTTCTCTATTGTCAAGATAAAGTAGGTCATTTGAGCCAGTCCATCTACATTCTTTGTTCCATTACAGCTCAATGGACAATATATATGTCCTAATTCTAAATCTTGAGAGCCCATCTAACTAGTCTTTCTGTAGATCTTTCCTGTTTTGCAGCCACTTTAGGGAAGCGCGGTCTGTCACAACTGTATTATTCATACATTTAAGATAGCGAAGTTGTTTCAATGCCAGGAGAACAGCTAAGCACTCTTTCTCTGTGACGCATATAATTTCGCTCATCTTTAGAAATCGTTTTGCTATAATATAACACAAGATAAACAATGCCGTTCTCGTCAAATTTAAGAAATAATGGCACCTACAGCTATGTCAGAGGCTTCATTGAACAGGATGAATGGCTTCCCATAGTCCAGATGTCGCAAGATCATTCATTATTTCAATAAACTCTTCATTGACAAAAATGCAGTTAGTGCTCTACTCCCATACAAAAGGGTAGCTTTTAGTAAGCAATTGGACAAAACTTTCAGTATGTTGAGCATATTTATAATAAATTTATGGTAGTATCCAATCATTCCTAAGAATACCTGTATTTCTAAAAGGCTCTTTGGCTCAGGCATATTGGAGATCTTCAACCTTATTATACAAGGGTTGAATTCCTTCCTGTGATATGGCATTTCCTAGAAATTCCAAGTCTGCTGGAGAAAGTACACTGCAAAGGTTCTAGTTTAATATGATTCTCTCTGAGACATTAAAACACTAACTTGGGGTGCTCTAGATAGTTATTGAAGCCTTTAAAACACCGTTACGTCTTTAGTAAATAATCACATAGTTGAGTTAAAGATCTTGCATTATGTGATCCATTGCCCGTTAGAACAAAGTGGGAGCATTACATAATCTCTGTGGGAGCCGGGTAGATTAGAATAGTCCTTCTGTGATTATCAATGCACCTTTTTTGCTCGCCAGGCGAAGGATCTATATTCCAAAAACTGCTGGCGAGGTCCCTTTCAGAGAAAAATTCAAACCAGAGAGTTGGGCCAGGGCATCGTTAATCCTTATAATCAGATAGCTGTCCTTCTTAGTGAGGCTGTCTTTCTTCCCAAGATCCATCTTAATTCTGTGGCCACCTTTCTTCTTTATCATTAACAGTGTGAATGACCATGGATATAGGATGGCACAAGTAAAACAGCATCCAAAAAATCCTGAGCTTGGTCTTTAAAATTGCTCCTCTACTTTCTATTCTTATATGGCTTTGATTGGATAGAGGTTGAATCTCCAACGTCGGTACTATGTGTCAATCCTTCATATGACCATAATTGATATCTGACATGGAGAATATACTGTTAACCTTTGAGTAATTGGTGCACTTTATCAAGTTTCTCATGATTTAACTTATTGGGGAATCTGGGATTGAGGAATAGCGCGAGTTAAAATATCAGCGGGTAGACCAAAATCAAAGATGAGTACCAATAAAATGTATCTTGTCAACTTCAGCAATGAGGAGTAATCGACTTTTCCCTATTCCTTGATGCTTCTTAGCTAAGATAACATTGTTAGTTGAGTTCCCAGGTAATAGATCATTAGTCTGCTGATAAGCTGGATTGAGAGACTCCTGAAAAACTCTTTGTTCAAACTTACTTACTACATTGACACTAGTTTGTGCAGAAATCATTTTGGAGGTGTACGCAGGGTCATATCAGTGGAAACCATTCTTTATTAACGGGTAAAATTTTTACCTCCTCAGTGGCATAAAACGGTAAACCCTCTGCTATATCCACTGAGTAAGGCAGGTTTTTGTGTTTCTTCCAGAGATAGAATAGCACAAAGTAAATCAGAAAATGGTACTAAACCAGAAAAGCGTAATATGACTTGCTGGAGTTTTTATCCAAGACAAAGAGAAATTCATAGCTGTGGAGTGCTAAGTATCATTTTTTAACTTAATAACTCCTTTATAATTGATCATAAATTGTGTCCCAATGAGCATATCATATTGACTGTTGTCTGGGGCAACGAGGGGTGCTGAAAATACTAATTTGCTAACTCAGATTGGCAGTGATGAGAACGCACCTATTGCCTTTGTGTTATTTGGACTAGTGGTACTGAACACAAAAGTTTATTAAAGGTCTGGGGCGAGCTTGATCTTCTTGAATTGGGAGAACTCACGTTCATAGGTGATTACGTACATGAGGTAACCATACCTTGGACCTTATTAATTACCACTTTCACTGGTAATGTTCCTTCAAACTTTGGTGGAAGCGCTAACAACTAATTGATGAGGAACGTTGAATTGAGCTTTTGGACAGTATTGGGATACCTCTTCTTGATCTCCAGCAGACTATAGATTCCTAAGATGGGTCAGATCAACAGTACAAGGTACTTATCAGCATTGCTGGCTGTATCAATTTATCCTAGGGCATGCCATGACCTGAATGAGGTAAGTGGTTTTGGGAACCTGAGCATTGTCAATTCTTTTGCGTTCAAAAAGTCTGGTATGGCAAGCTTAGCGTATGAGCCTAAAATGTAATAACCTGTGTCCTTGTGACCCTCCCAGAGTCATTATTGTCTGTTTCCAAAGAAAATGAGGTGAGCAATTAGCAATGTTTTGCTTTAAGGCACTTTAAGCCAGATTTAGAGGTAACTAACCCAAGCCGACCTTCCTTTTCCAAGCTCTGAAAGGGCAGGGTTCCTTTTGATTCACATAATCTTAGTATGGCTGTTCTTTTTATAGTTTGCATCTTGGCTTATCCTATTTATTGGGCTTAGCTTCTTACACGTTATACACTCTGGGTTTCATGAAGCCTTTCGTGATGTCTCCATCTTGTGTATGTCAACAACATTAGGAAGGGCTTCTATAATGTTCAAGACAGAGTTGAAGCTTTGGTTAATAGATGTGATGTACATGGCTAGGTTAGGGTTACTTTAAACTGGCAACAACGGTGGTCATAGCATCTTAGGGTGTCAGCATCTTTAAGGTCAACAGCATTTGGGCCTCTATATAAAAGCAGTCAGCAAATTAAGTGAGAGTTTCATTTTATACTAGCGCGATTCTCAAAGAAGACCTGTTTCTTCATAATTAAGCTCTGCTTTAAGCCAATTTTTTGATATGCTCAGCCTTAACTTCTCTCCATGTATGCAGTTCGTCCAAGTGAGGCACCATAGCCAATTGAGATATACATCTTAAAAAAGACAAATTATGCGTAGTCTTTTAATTATTGGTTGCTCCTTCCATTGCAGCTTCATAGACTTAGAAAAAAGATGAGAAACTCCCTTCAACATGTTTTTTAATTGTTTTTGAACTTAGGCTTAGTAGTATTGGCCTCCAATTCAGTAATGGAGTGTACTTTGGGAGCTTCAGGTTTGGTATTTTTTGTTCTTATGTCTGTTTAGCTTGACGTTTGAGTCAACATATCTGCCTGTAGAGGATTGAGATGTTGCTCCATTACCTCCAGGTTAAGTCTTAGCGCAACATCCAAAAGTTTGATTATTCCTTGAAGAACAACTTTATGATTTTCTAATTTTTAATGCGGATTACGAATCATGAAATTGTTGGTGATTAGATGAGTGATAGGTTCACAAAAGCTTAAAATCATTCTAAAATACTCCAATGCACCGATTCAAGTCCTCCTTTATCTCCTTGAATTCAGTACTCTGAGGAGGATTGTTTGTCTTTTCTTAACTCTTCTTTGAGAGTATTAAATTGTTTCTCAGCTTATTTGAGGCAACTATAGACTTGGTTATTATCTTTCAACTGGAAATCGGCCTCTCACGTCATTTTTTTCAATTTGGTGAGTCGCTCAGTAATGGAAAGAGTAGATGCCTGAGTTGAATGCTTTGCTAAATCCTTTTGACCTGGTATACACGAGAAATGATACTTTTTAACAATGATGAGGTCTCAGAGGTTCGATGGGCCTCCAGCTCAGTAATGCGTCATAGGGCTTACTTTAAATAAGCCTTTAGAATGGAGATCTGTTCTTCCTCCTGTTGACGGCTGGAAGATTCTTGAGCTGACATTTCTCCATGAGAGTTGCTATCCTGTCATCGGAGCACTTCAGTGAAGGCATCAAGTAAATTCTTGATATTTTTGTTTGACTATGAGATGTCCTTTCTAAGATGCTTTACAACTTCCTCCACATACTGAATGACACTAGAATCAATAGACCACATTTGATAATGGAGCTGAAAAATGATAATGGTTCACTTCAGTCAAATGATGGACGTCTCCTATACTTTTTGATAATAAATTTTATACATGCTCATAAGCCTTCTTTAATACCCCTTGGGTATTGATATGATGGTGGAGTTCCTCATTATGGACTCCTAGAATATGTATGAAATTTTAGGGTAGGGTATACGAATCACATGATATAGAGTGATAACTTTTGCATTTGATCCATAAATCTCATGGAGAGAACTGGATTCATACTGGTTCATAAAAGTCTTGTACATGGCGGATGCCCCTTCACAATTGCCTCTTTTTAAAATTTAATGATTCCATATAGTAATGCTTTAGCTTCTTCATTGAAAATCCAACTAAGACGACGAGATTCAGGGATCTCCATCAGATTTTCTTGAACTTCTTTAAAGGTGACGATGGGTGGAATTCCCATTTGATCATCTTCACCATTTCCGTTGTGCACACAGTGGGTGACACTATCAATCAGGTTATCCTTCATGGTGCAATCAATTAGTTGCTGGTTTTTTAAGCATTAATTGAGCCCGCTGTAGTGAGCACCAGCCTGTAGTTCTTCCATTTTTTAAGCTTGATAGTGCCATGCCTAATAGGCTTAAAACTCAGTACTTCAGGATGACTAAGTCGCATGACAAGTATTTATCTATAAAAAAGGTTCTAAGTCACCGCCTATGTCCCATCAGCTAGAGTATCAATCCCATGGTAAGCACAAAGAAATGGGATTTTATTAAGTCAAGTATCAAAAAGAGATATAGAATTAATGATGTCCTCAAATTATAGTATTAAATAGAGTTTAAATGTTGCATTCAACAATAAAAACCCAAAAAGAATAAATCAATAAGATTAATGGAGTTGACATCCGGAAAGGAGGTTTATTATTAGGCGATGCATTCCAAATGGTACAATGCCTTTATAACGCAATTTTGATAAGAAAAAATTGTGAGTTGATTACCCATGTCAAATTAGACTGGGGTCACTTAGATTGATCTTTTGGCAGCTTCTCAATGCTCACTCTTTTTGGAAACATCTTAATTTGCGTCTTGAGTGCCACTTCAAAAAGATGTTGCCTGACCTTCTGATGATCCATCATTCTGATTAGGCAGGAATTTATCTTGGGTACCTTAGCCTCAGTTCATTTCTTAAGAACTTCTTTATAGTCGATTTGTGCTAAGAAAGTTGTCAATTTGCCGACCAACCTATTTAGGTAATCCCTTTAACCCCCTTCATGGGTTTAGGCATTGTTCAGCTGAGGGAGTCAAAGGGACAATATTCTTACCATCATGTCTGATATCAGGATATCTGAAAACAAGTAGAAATTTTGATTAATTAGTGCAACAACATAGGAATCTTTCTCTAGCCACTGAAATCTAAGAGTCTGAGTGTTCCCAAGATCCCAAAGGTCTTAGAGGGCCCCTTGGCTCAAAAAGAAGAACAGCAACCTGGCCCTACTGGGTCTATGATCACATACGCCAAAAGTCCTGACATTCTGTGGGGCAAGTTATTGGTTTAAATTGAGCCTTGCATAATCAAAAGTAACAGGTTGCTACAAGATGTGAAGCTCTCAAATGGTCACTGAATGTTATAATGTTAATTTAAAGGCATAGAATGAGGAGATGGAAAACATACAATGGTTTTCCGAACTAATTGATGAATGTTAGAATTGAATGGACGTGCATGCACCAACCTCAGGAACAAATTTAGCAATTATGAAAATGAGCTTTAAGTACTTATGATTCAGATGAAACAGTAAGACAGTGCAGCCGCCGTCAACTGATGCTGGAGTGGACTAAAGGAAGACGTGTAAAGACTGGGAATAAATTGAACCATGAGCCCCCATAAAGTATGCAGAGAAAGGTTTTATAAGCCAAGACTCAGTGCCATGTCTGGTATAAAATTCCTTTTTGCCACTTCTAGCTCCACCTTAATTTTCCATTTTAAAAATTTCTTTTCTATTCAGGAGATTATTATTTCATTTTTATGCTTACAAGAGTGCAATTGAGGGGCCGCTGACAATCAGAAAAAAATTCTTATCTATTCCTGCCTCTGTAGAGACGCCAATGAAATTATAGCCCCACATCTGTGTGACTTCTGAACCTGAGAATAAGTCAATGCGCCTTAACTCAGGAATTTTAAGTGAATAACCATCCTAAACCGAAATTAGGCCTACATGGTGATTCAACCTAATATGGTAAGTCTTAATGACTTTTTTAAACGATACTATGTCAGAGCTTAACTCATTATTATTACTAACCACATATTTCTAGATGACGCCACTAATTCAGTTTTCTTATCCCGTGAGTCATGGACTGAGGTTTAATTACACTGATAGTGCTTAAGTGTAACTTTACATGTTTCTTGAGAGATTATTGAGGTTTTGATCAATATCCATTAAGCTTTGATGAAAAAGTCTTGTCTCAGAGGACCCCAGGTGGCCACGCATACATGTTATTGAGGCAAAGTACAAAAAATTTTCTGATACTATGTACAAATGTCGTTGTCACACCATAAACATATGCTGTAAATTATGCATTGTGGAGCCAGAAAAGTGCTTTTAAAATGAATAAAGAGGCTATGCATGCGGAAAATACCACTAATTAGTCTCAATCCAGACCTACTATATTTTTTTCCAAAAATTACTGAATCTGAGATTACCTGAATGAACAAATTATCTACATCTAGCTATAACAATCTCAATACTGATTATTCAACTCTAACAATAGAAAATATGTTCCATACTTTGTGCTGCAGTTTGAAGCCTAGTAACTTAGGTCACTGTTAAGATCTATAAAATCCTTACTTCCAATTATGATAGCGAGTCCCTGGAGAATGTCATTTCTTCCAAGCTAATGAAAAGGGTATAATTGCTTCTTTATATACCACATCACATGGAGTATAAACTACTAGCCAGATCTGTAGAAATTTTAATAAATCCTATTCTGTGTTCCCACTTATCTTTGGTAAAATATTCTTGGGCACCTCATCTTTGGCCATTGACAACCCCTGCTATAAATTAGTGTTGTAATGCAAAATATTTTAAAGAGTAGTATGCAATTGTCTTCTTGACCAAGGATTTTATCCTTACTGAGTACTTGTATTCCCCTAGTAATTAAACTACCAAGGATTGCAAGGAGCGTATAAGGGTCTAAACCTTCCTACTAGAGACAAATGACATGATTGACTAAATTAATTATCATAACTCAGGTCATCATGTGCAGCTGCCACTACATGTGGTTAATGGAACAGAAGGATTACCATTATACTCTATGGATCCAAAGCCCAAAATACTAAAATCTAAGACATTAACGTTTTATTTTATGTAGAGATTTTATTATGAGTCTTTTGGAGATACTGTTGTTGATAACCTATTATTATTGAAGGAATTATTAACATGCCCTGAAGTCCTTAATAATTTGTATGTTAACTATATCCTGGTATTGTTAACTAATTTTTGGATAAATCACATCTAGAGGGACCCAGCACGCCAATAGCTTACATATGGCTATCTCTTGTCAACAAAATAAATACATTTATGGGTTAGAAGTCTTCATGATTTTGAGCTGAGATTCCTCCCAAGGTGGCTCTTGTTGAGACTTTGGTTTGGAAAGTACTGGCTCATGAGCAAAGGAAGAAAGGTGACTTTCTACTTGATGAAGACGCTGATAAAATTTTACCATCTTTGTATGACTTTAAAGGTGAAATGAGGTGCAAATAATTTAAAATAGGATATTTCCCTTGTTTTAGCTCAGCCTTATAGGGAGAGTAAAGTAGAATAAGCAGTAAGTTATTTTTTAAGTCAATCAGTAAATGTATTTTGATAGGCTTTACAGCCCTAAAGTCCATGGCATTTATCATCATACTTTTTAATAAAAATCGGAAGTACCGTTTACCAAATGGTAAAAGCTTAAGAGCTTGATAATGTCTTTCAGCCGCCAGCAAAACGCAACATTACTATGGTTACTGACTTACTGATTGTTCTTTGGCACACATATTATCCTGTTTTATATATAACTAGTGTTTATTATACAACAAATATATTTACTATATAACAAATTATTATCATTTTATTATATTTACTATATAAACAAACATTATCATGTTATAAATGACAGAGACCAAAGATTTATAGACTGTGGGGAATCAAAAGAGTGGACACAATGATGTCGTCATACAGCATGAGGGTAAATGAAGCATTACCAGAAGTTTCAAATGATGTCCAGCTAAAAGACATTATCATGTCAAAATATTCATTCCCTATACCTTCTTGCTCACTTGGCATTTTGTCATTTCTTGATCTGAACCTTCTCATCGCTGATATTCATTGTCAAATGTGGTTTCAGTCAGTCACCACGTTATGCTCACTATATACCAGCAGCAGCAGTGAATATCACCACAATGTAAAACAAACCTTTATTTATAACAATACCAATGACGTCATGCAATGATGACGTCACTCTATGGTGGCGTCACATAATGATGATGTAACAGCATGATGATGATATAACAGCGTGATGGTAACAGAAAGTGTGGAATCATGTTCAGCTAAAAGACATTACTATGTCAAAAATAAAGGTCAACGAATTTTCAAAACACCAAAAGCCTAAATTGAAGTTAAAAAAAGGATAGTTAATCCTTGCATCAATTTTATACTCATTATGCTCCTTGATGGAGCCCAGCAATTTAGGGCATTAGTTTTTTATAGTAAGTACTGGCAGATTATCTTTGAACACATAGACCTAGCCAAATGAGAACTCATTCCAATAAAAGGTTATTTAAACAAACACAAATGCCATAAGATCTATGCAATGCCTCAGCCACATTTCAGCAATTAATATATGGATTACTGGGCAATCTGAAGTTAGTGTGTGTATTGGTCTACCCTTATTATATAGAAGTATATTTAGAACTTTCATTGGGAAACTAGAGCATCTCTGTTAAGCCTTTAAAAATATGAAAAAAGCATTCATTAAGCTCAAACCGTCTCAATGCCCATTACTTTAACTTAAAACAAATGTTTAGGCATAAAGGCATCAAGCAAGGGGACCATCCACTTCCAGACAATGTTATCATTAAAAAATCATTCCCAAAGTCTTAGGGACAATCAAGTGTTCCTCAGGATGGTGGTGTACTACATACAATTCATTATGCGCTTTGCTGACATCACCAAACCTCTGATCTATCTTCTTCAAAAGGATGTTTCTTTGAAAGGCATTTTGAGCAGGAATAAGCCTTCAACTTTCACTAAAACATCCTTATCTGACCAATATGTCAAAATTATATCCAAAGTTTGACCAGTTTTTATGGTATATACCAATGGCAGTGATGTGGCTGTGAGGATATACTAACACAGTTAGACTACCAGCTAGTGGACCATCCAGTGTTTAATTCAGTAAACCCCTATAAAGGATGAATGGAACTACAGTGTCACTTAAAAAGAATGCCTGGATATGCTTCTCATAAATGTAAATTTTTGACCTTATCTATATAGAAATTATATACCCATTGTCATAATTATGCCTCCCTCTAAAAGCTCCAACAAATGAAAAATCTTGATGGGAGGCGGGCTAGATGGGTGTTGCAGATGGTGCAGTGATGTCAATTGCAGTCAGCACAGGTGTGTTTGCACTAATTAAAAGAGAATATTTATGGTGATAAGTACCTGTAAAAAGAGATTAAATAAAAATCACTATAAAGTTATTTTAATAATACAAACAATGTATACCGGAGTATTGAATAAAGATATTGGCGGATGGGCTTGAAAATAGAGTTTTCCTAGTCACACTGGCTTCAGCAGCAAGTTTATTAAAAAAAATGATCCCCTCACAATAATAAATTTCTTTATGACCTATAATAATAACAAATTTATATTGGTACCATATACTTAGTAGGCAAGTGTTCTTAGGTATACTGGGTAATTAAATAATTGTTTGGAGAATAGGGAAAAAATAATTCGTAACAATCTTACGCTGATGCAGAGGAAAAGGCCAAGTATAGTAAAATCATGTTTACATAGAACATTCAGCAGCGTTGCAGTTATATAGTGATAGTAGATTAATAACAAGCGATTCAATTACCTCGCCCACAAGGCAAGGTAAATCAAAATTTACTCTATGAATCCAAAGGAGCACAACCGTGTGATAAAGGTATTAATAGTAACATTGTGACTAGCTATAATTGGTTATGGTGTCTTATTGATAAATTTTATTTACAGAATTTTAAGATTTGGTGTACAAACACAAGTTAAAGTATATTCTAGATCAAATAGTCATATTACATTGGTTAAGTATTTAAATTAAATATAGAGTTTTGTTCAGATGGTCAGTCAGACCAAATTTCAACTATCACTACTGTAATTACAGCGCTGGGTGAAGGAAAAGGTTTCAAAGCTGCTAAGATTTGGACAAGGTTTCCTTTATAAAATACAGCAAGGGGCCAGAACCACTGGAATGACGAAGGTTTGCTGAATAACCTTAAATAAATAAAAAACAAAAAGCTTATTTATGAAATTATCTAAGTGGAACTAAGAAATCATTTTTCATGAGTTTAAGATATTTCTAAAAAATAGTATTGTCACACATGAGATATTCTCTTTTGTACTAACAATTAATTCTTACTGAACTTCAGAAAGAGGCGCATGATGTGACATCTTCGTTTATGTCATAGTATTCTTCAGAATTAATAAGGTGGCCTAATTATCAATTTGGTTTTAATACATCTGGATCTTTTCACTTTCCATCAGATTGTTCAGGGGCTATTGCCTTTGTTATATTGGGGTCAGAATTGAGCCATTAATAGGTGGATGATATTTGACTTTTAGCTTATTCAATTCATCATTCACAGTTTGAGTTACAACAGTGCACCCTAACAAGATCCTTTTAGAGGATATAAACATTAGTGAGTAATAGCTTATTAACTGGCTGATAACTATACTTATCAATGGTTACAAAAGAATATCTGACGCACGTTTAAGAAGGGCTTTATATGTGCCAGACCAAGACATCTTAAGCTTGCTGGTTTTTTTGGGAAAAGGTGATAGAAAGTTCCTAAGTCCGCTGGTTGGTATTATGACAAATAGGGTCATCACAAAATGCTTTGTCCATCTCATTGGTTATAATATGCATCAAAGCATCCATGAACAGGGACTGCAGTTGTCTTATCTCATTGATTGAGGCCCACAGAGTAATTATAAAATTCTTAGAAGTCTTGACATCAGTATAAATTGTAAGCTAGTTGGTAAGAGGGGTTTCTTGCCATTAAGCTCTTAAAAAGAAGGACATCTTTATCCCCTGTGATAGATAACATAATATGAAAGTAGAGCACTTGGATGTAAATGATTTATCACATAAAATTGGTAAAAAGCCATCTTCCTCAGAATGGAGATAAAAGTGTCATTACCTCTTCTAAAGCCCCATTAGTAAAGGGGTTGTAGGGTGCTAAAAAAACTGCAAGAATTTAACAGGGCAGTGGATTGTTGGATCACTTCTGAGGTAAATTTAGGACGTTAAAGGATGTAAAATTCTCGGGCTACCATGCTGTATGAAGTGTTAATGGTAAAGTAATAAGGTTGTTACTCAAGAAGTGGCCATAGGGGATGATATGGCTTTATCCATTTGTTTGGTGACACATGCCTTTTTTATATATCAGTGACTGTGGAATCCTGTAGGCAGAGGACCTTTGAGGTTGATGCTTGCCATGTGTTGTGGGGCTGAAGGAGCAAATACTTGGTATTGGAACCTTGGGTTGGGCCTATCATGCTGTAGACAATTAATACAGGCTTCTTAAACATCTTAGATTGAGTTGAGCATTCTGTATAGATATATTATGATTTCAGCAATTGGTGTTTTTTGAACCGCATTATGTCCAGTAATAGTATGTCCTTATATAACAACTTCAGTATCATCAGAGGTGCAGACCTAAAGGATCTACTTTTTTCTTTTCTAATCTATAGAGTATACCATTGATTTTTTGAGTATTGCCCGCTTGTCATTCGAGCTCACTCATTATTTCAAGAGTTCTAGTGACCAAAAAATTAAATCAACAAAGGAGGGCATTTAAATGGTTTTCCTTAGCGGATAAAATGTTAGGACGGGTAATCAGGAAAGAACATCAGCGTTTTGGTGTATGGTTACTGTTTGATGAACAATCAAGGAATTGTAGTTTTTTAATTGTAAGCACACCAGGTTAAAAGGCCTTTGGGATCATGAATTTGTTTTAGAATAAGGTGATGTGAGATCAGTTATTACAGTAAAGTGCATTCATAGAGGAAGGGACAGAAATGCTTAATGACAGGGTAATGCTAAACAATTATGCTCAATGATACTAAGTTTCAATTAGCTTTTTAAAGTCTTGCTAAAGTATGAAATTGGGTAGTCTAACTGGTTGTCACCATGTTGCCAGAATGGACTTGACAGCAACATTGCTACCCAACGTTAAAAACGAATGAAAGGATTACCAAATTTGGGATGGATTAGTACAAGAGATTTAAACAATACGAGTTGTAAGCCATCAAAGGACTGTTGATGTGATAGATCCCTATGAAAAAGCTCGTTTCATGTAATAGGTAAACTAAGGGCTCTGCAGGCTCAGCAAAATGGTAGATAATTTGGCTGCAATAACTCACATTCTGTAGAAAAACCTGATTGTCCGTTAGACTCCTTGGTGGGGACATATTGTATAATCATAACTTTATTGGGAAGTGGTTCAATACTTTTTAATGGTTACTCTCAAATTTTAATGAATTTTCGCTTGTTTCATTAAATCCAGCATGCTTAATTGGGCTGAAGTTTAGCTAAATAATCCTCAATCTTGACGGTTGATTACAGTAATTTGACCATTCAGAACCTTGCTTTGCATCCTCAAATAGCTCTGACTTTTCTGGCAGATTTTGGGTTTGACTTCCCTCCATAATTAGGAACTTCAGCTGAGGCAGGAAAAGTTGCAAGCTGTTGATCCTGAGATCCCAGCTTGCTGACACTCTCCAAAAGCAACTTGAGATACATGTCAAAAAATATTAAATAAAATAGGTCTTTGTTAGACTAGATTATTTGATAATCATTCATTAGGTCAGGCGCTGGTATTTATACCTCTAGGGCATCTCATGGCCACATTTAAGCACAAAATTTCAGCAGATAATTTGCCACCTCAGTTTGGCCCTTGAACTGATATGACTGAGACATTTTCTTAGGCTTATTGGTGGCAAAATACCCAAAAAATTAAGATGATTTCAGGTACAAAAATTGCGATAAAAATATGCAAACTTGTCCTAAATCTTCTTGATTTGGGTTTCGTCTTACTGCTGATGAAATACACCTTCTGTAAAACTCTTGCATCAATTAAAGTAGATGACATATGCCTAATCAGGACGCCAGAAGGCCTCTCTCAATAGCTTTAGGTACTCCCATTTGGGTGGTTTATGTGCATGTACTATCATGTCAATTACGCGTATCAACATACAAATATGCCCTAAGGTGGTAAATTGATTCCATTTTTCGTCTGTCTGAATGTCCATGGGACTTTTAAACATTAACTTCGGGTTGGTCTTAAACAATTTTGTCTTTGAATTCTTGATATTGTACCAAATATTCAGGACTAAGTTGCTGAGGTTTGGGGCAGCGATAATCAGCCCAACTGTGTGAGTGCATTTGGCCCAAGCTACAAATAAAATAATTGATTTTAATTGATGTTGAGTTGATCAGCCTGTGCCAAGTAGATGCAGATATGTATAGCCTACATGTGTGTTGATATTCATCCTGAGCTTTTATTAACTTAATCAAATCCACTTTTTGATATTTGCCTGAGCCATGTTATTGCAATAGGTTTTAATTAGATTTATTTAAGCATTAGGAGGGAAATTTGCCCAATCTTTATGTTGTTGATTGGTTTATTTTTGAACTAACCACAGAATCAGACAGTTAATTTTTGCTTTAAAGCTATAGTTCACGCTGGAAAATGGCTAACTTTGATAGTTTTAACTTCAAAGAAGCTGAATTTAATCTTTTGAATACTTTGTATAAGTGGTCAAGATGAGAGCTAAAAGTTTGGTAAAAGATTAGTATCATCTAAATACACCAAGGAACAGTACATCTTCAGGCCCTTAAATGCCATCCATGGCTCATTGGAATGTAGTAAGGGCGTTACATAAACCCTGCAGCATTCAAGTTGGCTAAAACAGGCCCTAATTAGCTATAAGAGCGCATTTCTCTCAATCTTCTTGAATAAGGTCTATCTTCCAGTACTGGCTGGATAGATCCTTAGTGGAGAAGAACTGTGAGATCGCTATCATTTGAAGTGAGTCATCAATACAGCTAAGGGATAAATGTCCTTTTGGGTGATTGAGCTCAATATTTTGCTAATCCATCATTACATGATGGGTACCTTATTTTTTTCACTAAAAGCAGAGTAAAATACCAAAGGGTTCTGCGAAAATTTCATTGACCCAGCCTGCAAAAAGAATTAGTTTAATGGTTACTTGTGCTTCTGATACTTTAGATTTTGTTAGGGCTTGGCCCATATTTGCAAGGCATATCCAGTATCTACACTGAGTCACTCCAGCCATTTTTAAAAAAATTGTAAGGGCTGGAAGAGAAGATAATTTAATATTCATCTAGGGTTGCTTGGCTGCCTCTCGCTGGTCTTTGTCTAGGTCTGAGGCTATACTATGTTTAATGGTGGCTATGGTAGATATATTCTAGAGCCCAAAAAACCAGAGAGCTTTTAATTTATGTACACTAATTAATTTATCCACAAGCAATAGTCAAACATATCTATATTCGTCTTCTATATGACATGAGAGGTTGGAGTCTGATTGCCTAGGAGAATTGAGATAGTCCAAAAATAGACTGGATAAAGAATTCCTGGGCAAGGTAATATCTACTTGATGGATGGTTTATCTACCCCCGCAAACTTCTAGTATATTAGAAAAGTATATGCACTTGGATATTAGTATCTAATATAAATGCTACTGAGCTGGTATTACCACTTGATATGAAGTGTGTAAAGGCATTTCTTCCTGAGCTTCAGCAGACTGATTAGACTTTATTACATGAAGTCCTACTACATGGTACTCAATCTGGTATAAAAGCTACTCTTCTATAACGCATATTCTTTTATTGGTAATATTCTTCTTGGTTATGGGATTCTGGAAGATAATTGGTACACAATGCCTGAGTATAATTAAATAGTACTCAGATAGGTTGTTAATATCTTATTATTCATGTTGAAATTGTGTTCCTAATAATAGGTTGTAGCCCTAATTCTCAAGAACCACAGCAGTTACTGATAGTTAAAACTTTCCAAAATACATATGTAATGCCAAAAACACTGAGTGACCTAGTGAAATATGGGCCCACAGTTCTGTATTAAGCATTATGTTTGAGATTGGGCACACTTTTAATCTGATTGACCAGTCTGACTGATATAGCATCTAATGGAGATTTGGTGTTGATGTTGTCTTAAACTTTTATTTTATGTACTAAAACTTCCACCTTAGTGTCAGGAATAAAGGAATCATATAAAAGTGAGCAAGATGTAAATGTGACCTAAATTTCAACATGGTTAAAGGGAGCTCCAATAATTTGTTGAGTATCAAGACTAACTATAACAATTGACCTAAGAGGTGTTTGAGATCCCAAACCTTGGTTAAGGCTGTCAATTAAGCTAATAAAGATGCTAATTAGGTTGGCGAAGATCTTGCCATTTGGAGGTCTCTTGATTCCATCAACCTGACCAAGAAGATTCAATAACAAAGAAAACCCTTGCGTTCCACTAGACTGACTAGGAGGTCTCCATCTCCAACTTAATCCTTATTTTTACACAATTCTTACCCTAAGCGATCTTGAATATCTCACAGGGCTATAAGTATCTCAGATTTTTAACCATTAAAGTTAACTTCAGATTTCCTAGTTATTTTTACTGTGGATTAATTTGTCTGTTTCAGAGATTTTGCCTGTTCTATGAACAGTGTTGCCTTTACAAAGCCTTTCCGCTGATAGATATTTGCCTTAGTGAGATTTATCACTAAGAGAATCTGCTAGAGATGCTTTCAATTAATAATCAACTTTCGAGGGACATGACCTTAGAGAGATTAGCAAATCCTGACACTTGGTGACTGAGTACCAAAATTGTGTTGTAGGGTAAAGAAAGATGTTGGATGCACACATAGGAAACAAGATCAATCCAAATCTCTGTCTTTAGTTTGGTAGACATATTATTGGTATTGCTAGTAGAAGGGACAGTAGTAGTTATAGCCAAAGGTGAAGATGGTTGAGGCGTAAGATAGTTTTAAACATGAAGAGCCTCTCCCTTCATGTTGAAGGGCTTTTCCCTCATTTCAGCCGATCTTTTGTAGCATTCTTTGGTGGTAACCAACGTTTTCTGAAGTAGGCGCATTGTATTTTCTAGTTAGGCCCATTAACCAGGAGCGTTGACTTGAGGGCATCAATTAGGAGAAAACCAGTGTTTAGAGGCTTTCTGAAGTAAAATAGCGGGGATTTCAACAAGAGCCTCTTTGATGTCAAGGATGCTTTTAAATCATCTTTAATAGCACTAACATGCAACTTGTAGTTAGGGTGAGGCGCGAAGATGGAGATTACAGCTTTGAGGGCGTCATCTAGAGAAATACAGTCTTAGGCAATCAAGGTTTGTGACTCATAGTAATATCAAATAGCGAACTCAGTTGGACAGAGCCATGTGTGATGCGAATATCCATGAAGGTCAGTTTCTGCGAGGACAAGTCATAAACATTTCCAATTTTTATTAAGGATGTATTGACTTGGCTACATGTTATTTTTTTCAGGCAAGGGATCACACTTTACCGGTCAATCTGACTTAAGCAGGTGGGTAGATGGTTAACTTTCTGTCAATCATTAGCCTCCTCAATGGAGCTTCATAGATATATAGGAACAAAGTAATATTTCCTTCACTGGGGATTTACTTTTCTATGGCATAAAGCTTAAATTTTGTAAAAACAGGTATAAATAAATTATTAATCCTGGGTGGAGTAAGAGGAGTTAAAATTAAGTACTTGGTATCATTTTATTCATTGGGTCGCATCTGAGCAGACTGAGTTGTCAAAATTAAAATTTATTATGTACTTCTTTATACTGAGTCATAATGTGGTGGCAGTCGCCTTTTTAGAAAGTTGCTCCTTAATCCCTTACAATTCTAGTTTCTGGGATTCTATGTGAGCCTTAATGGATATTGTACCGCCTTTATGACATCAACTTTACTGTTAAGTTGGACAAGCCATTCATTGTAGCAATCTAATTAAAAACCATAAAGTAGAAGAAACTGCTGAAACTAATGCTCCTGTCAGCTAAGGCTTTAAAGGTAAATTAGGAGTCAGTGGCAGCCTTTAAGATCCACTCCACAGCCATGATCAACAGCCTCAACATGGGATTTGAGTTGAGCAACTTTACTTTGGATATACTCAATTCAGATCAAGAAGAGTTATCTTCTGGTTTAATTATAATAGGACCAAGAGGCCCAGGGGTCCCAGTAGGCCAGCTTTGCAATGACAGCTGGGAGGTTCTTCCGTTCCAGGGGACCAGGAGGGCTAACATTCCAGGTGACATTAGCAGTCTGGGGGCTGATATCCCCTGGAATTCCAGGGGGTCTGGATAATCCTAGTAGCCTTATAGGGCCAATATTCCCCTTGAAACCAATGAATACTAGCAGTCCCCTTGGCATGGGAGGACCTTGGTAGTAAGGGGTCCATTTGGGACCAGCAGGTCCTTAAGCTCCAGTATGGGCATGTTGCAAATCTTCATTAAATTGTGCAAGAATCATCACCATTGTTCTTTGAGGATGTTAATATTATTAAAGTGTGACTCAATAGTCTGTCTGACCTGAAAGAAATCTTCAGATACAGCCATTCTATCTTAGAAGCAAGTTAATTTTGTAAAAACACAAAGGCTCTTTTATCCAATGAGGTCATCTGACATCACACTTTGTTGATGAAAGCAAATTCTCTAGAATAACATTTTAATTCTCCTAGAAAAGGGAAGAGGCAGATTCAATAATCATAAGTAAATGAAGGGTTTGGGTTAGGTCCAATTGCTTCAATAACTCTTAGTGTAGTCCTAAACTTTGCATGATGTGATATATGGCTAAGTGGACGAGTTGTGGGGATATTGATCTTTTCTGGTTCACACTTTATTGGAAGGTAAACTTTTATTAAATATAGTTCTTTCATTGTGGAGGGAATGGCTGATGCTCTGGCCCAACTAGAACACCCTTTGGGCACAATAATGCCATCAATCAGTTGTTGTTCAATAAGAATGAGGTTGTCAATTCTTAATTGATATTTGCTTTATCTACAAGGGGCACTTCATATCTTTACTCAGTCGTAATTTCAAAGATAGATGAGACAGGGTTTCCCACCTCAAAGTGAGCATTGCTGGTCAAATGGGTAATACTTTTAGACCCAATATCTTGGGAGATTATTGTTCTGTTTTTTTTCTCATCTTCTTTTAAGTCATCACGCTTTAAAGGCAACTCAGAAGACCTGGCAGGGAGCATAATTTTATGTCATCACTGTAGGTAGCAGGGTAGGGCGAAGAAACAGGCTCCAAAGCTGCTCAGCGTAGGATGTGGTTATTTGTTATAAAAATACAGTAAGGGTACCGAATACAGTGATGACCATGGTTTGCTGAATATCCTTAATAAAATCTTTAAATATAAACTTATTATAAATAATATAAGCAAAAAACCATAGATCATTCAATTGAAGCTTAATATTTCTAGGATGTTAGGGCATAGCACGCACGGGAAGTTCCTTTTTGGACCAATAATAAGGACTCCATGTACTTCAAGAAGAGGCGCGTGATAAGACGTCTTACTTTGTTATATTAGACTTCCAGATTTGATAGTATGGCCTCATTGTCACCTTAGTTTTTTGCATATAAATCTTTTCTCCTTCCATAAGATAGCATAGGTTTTATGCCTTTGTTTTATTGGATTCAGGAATCAAACTGTTGGTAGGTAGTAGATAATTGACTTTGACCTTATTTAAAATATCTTCGGCTACAGTTTGAGTTCTTACAATAATATTTTTCACCACTTGTCAAACACCATGGAATATCATATAAGTTGGGGTAAAGTCAGTTATTAGGAAGACGTGGTTTTCTGCTTGGTGCAAATAGAATATTGCATAAGGAACCTAGTATGCCCTTGATATGCTGCATAACCAGTTGTTTTGTGCAAAATAGTATGTATTGGTAGTTGTTTTCTTATATCTTAGAATTGGGTCTTTACAACTAGGATTCATAGTTCTGTGATTTCCATAATGGTCAGTATAAAGCACAGATCACTTATGTCTAAACTGAGCAGTCTAACTCGATTTTTTTCATAACCATATGGTAACTTTGTTAGAAAATAAATTGGTGAATTGGGGTCGGAGGGGCTTCCTGGATTTTTAAATCTATAAAGCACTCGCTATACCCTAAACTGGAGGGCACATTGGCATTGCGCTTTACTTTAACTGTAATAGGCAACCATAAAATTTGACTATTAGGTAATTGCGCTTTGCTTGAATAGGATAGGCCAGAGTTTTTTAGTAATAAATTTATTACTCCTTGAGGAAAATAGATAGAACTAAGTGCTCTATCAGTAACCAAACTATATCAGCTACTTTATATCAAATTTCACTATATAACCTGTTGGAAGTAAAAATAAGTATCTGTTCTCACTAGGGCTTGATAGCCTGGTGCAATATCAAAGCTCTGCCCCGTCTATAATAAAAGCACATTTTAATCTTTTAATTGGGCTTAAAATTTTGCAAGTTTGATACCAACTTATTTGATATATGATGAGGATTATGCTATTTTTTTATACTAATTTAGTATTTAAGGGAGGATGAGGCTGGTACTAAAATGTACTTCTTGTAGCAATTAAGTAGGAGTTTATGTCATATATATCTATTGTATTCTCTTTAAAGTTAACTTTAGACTCAAATTACCTCATAAAGGAGGTCCCAATTAACAATTTTATAGTTAAAATGGGGTAACATGATGCCAGGGGAAGATACCGCTATGGTATCTAAATGCAGTGGCAATGCACTTTACGCCAAATAGGATGTAGTAGAGTTGAGCACTGCGGATCTTGTAGTTTTTGCAACTGCCAACATCAGGTGTAACCCCAAGTTTTTTCATCAGTTTAGTTTAAACCTACAATAATTAGACACAGCTGTCAAAAATCGCCCAAAAGGTCTTATTCCTCACACTAATATTTCATAAGTGCACATAGAGAATTAATCATCAATGTCAGAAAGCATATAAAAGTCATAAATTATTGTCTTGGCTTAGGTATTCAAGTAAATCATTACTATCCTGAAGCCAAGGGCATATCTAATACATTATTCTTGATGGCTGCATGAAATTTTTCAATAGTGACGCATCATGATGCTCCTAAACCATGCTTGTAGGGAGGAGCTCATTACCTTTTTTATTTAATTTGAATTGTTGGAATATTAATGAAATAAGATAACCCTTTTCTTACATCGATGAATCTTGGGTTGGGACCATCTTACTAAAAAAAAAAAAGTCAAAAAGTCTTTATTTTTCCTTGAAAGATGTCACATAATGAACAAAAAGTTTGCTCATATTCAATGTGTCAAAAGTGAGGGCGCATTGGCAGAAGTAAGCAACATTCTAGCTATGGTGTTTCTGTTATTTAGAACATGTAACATGGTCCAATATAAAGCCTTTTAGAGCATGCAGATGTGGTGAAAAGTGAATTGTGCATCATATTGACTGCCAAACCTTAGCCTCATATAGCACCTGAGCCTCATATAAAAACGGCTGGGTAAGGCTAAAACTTCTTTACCTGGTTTAGTTGATATGGTATAAATGCAGCTTTTAATCCTATCATACGTTCCTCCCATAAATAAATGATGGAACCACTTTTAGAATCAGCATAAGAGATTCCAGCTTCAAAGGTCTTCGTCCTTATTGTTTTCTTGGTTAATTGGGCTCAATAAATTCATTATAGTTGCGGGTTTGACATGGTCATTTACTTTCCCCATAGTTATCTCATAAAAGTGCCTAAAGGTATGGTCCCTTTCATATAGAATTTAGACAAGTTTACAGGGGTTAACTTATTTAAAATGAACCCTTGTTCTTGGTTATGCTGAGAGGAACGAAAAAGCAATCAAAAATAACAGTATGGTGAGATTAAATAACAGAAGTTATGTACACCAGCGGTAGTGCTGGTAAAACTTTCAAGATCAATGCAGTGAAGTGCTGCTGGACTATCCTTAACCAGGGGTTCTTGCATATTAATTTTGCCAAAAATACCTTGAATTAGTGGTAGTTCAAAATCTTTAGTCAAGGTAGATGTGACTGCCACCTCATTACTTTTAATCTCTGTTTTAGTTGAATGCAATTCAACTGGCGGATTTAAATTTAACAGTCTAGTAAATTGGCGATACTCTGCCTCAGAGTGTTGTTCATCCTTATCAACTCTCTAAGTAAAAACAAAAAACCGCGCATTTAAAGCTTTTATTTTCTGTACTTTTAATTGGTTGAGGTGATGGAGGGTTCAATCTCCAATCAAAAGGTGTGAGAAGGAAAAAAATTTGATTTCTCCAGAGTCAGCTCTACGATATCCAGATAATGCTGTTTTAAATCCATAACATCTCCTATCTCAGTTTTTTGACCTGATTTTAAATATAACATTGGAGAGAGTCCAATGTGACTTTTCATTTTGCCACACATATGAATATTTAACCTTTTCAGCTCAAAGATAATATTGTTTATAATTGTAAAGTAAGTGTACATGGCAGAAAAATTTGCCCTCTGTAGAGAGTACCAAAATGTTGTAATAACATTGCGGCATCAATTGCATTCAGCACAGGTGTGTTTGGAGTAATTAAAAGGCAATCTGTATGAAGACATATAACTGAAAAAATAAAAAAAAACCAAGATGAAGACTAAAGAGTTTAAAAAAGTACATATAACGCAAACCATAGTATAATCCACTGACAATGGCAGATGTGTTTGTAGATGGAAGTCTTAATCTGTTGGCTTCAGCAGAAATATAATAAATCAAAAAAGTATTCTCACAATCTTAACCTATCTTCAGAATTTATTTCAATCCTGGTTTCCTATTAGTAACAAATAATTTGTAGCCAACTGTATCAAATTATTGGTGTTTTGCATATTTGTTTGGAAATGAGGTATTTAAACTGAATAGCAACAATATTATGTCAACGCAGAAAAAGACTGAGTATGATAAAATCATGTTTACAGCGCATTTTATATGCGTTGCAGCCAAAGAGTTTTACTATATATAGCTTATGGTTTGATTACCGCGCTAGCAAGGTGGTTAATCAAGAAACACTAAATCTGGGTGTCGCAAATGAGGCCATGAGGGCACCAGAGGATCATTCCTAAACTGGCATATTGAGCATAACTCTATCTCTAAATGGCGGAAAAGTGAGCATTTTACCACCTGCAGATGTAATTAGATGAAGCCTCTTATAGATTCAGTTGAAAAAAAGAAGTTTGTTAAGCGCTGAAGATGGCGTCTTGCAAAAATAATTTTACACCTGAAGTTCCAGAAAATCCTGATATATGATTACAATGACTTTGCTAACAATACTATGAAGTTGACCATTTTTATACCTTTGAAGGGATGTGAAATAATTTCAAATCAGCTGATGATGAAATTAGTGAACCAAATTATCCCAATAATAAAAATGTGCCTCCCATTTTGAAAGTTACCAGAAGTAGCAACAACAAACAGTGAGTCTTTCTTAAAAACCTGATGAGAGATGGATCAAAGGCGCGCCATTGCACGGAACTGAAGTCAATAAACATATTACTAAATTGGGTAACAAAGCAATAACCTAAGGAGAAGAATCAGTTCACAGCCCAGAAGTGGGTTATGAAAAAAGGGCCCCTGGACATCCAGGCTTAGAGTAATTGATGCATGATGTGTAAGGATCCCAGATGCCCCCTTAAAATTGAATCAAATGATTTACCCCTTTCAATCTAAGAATGGAACGTCATGAGCCCTTCCATTAGAAAAATTGTTGCATTTAGGACACACCCTTAACAAGTGTGGGTTTCTGATGATTCACCTTGACACAATTTTATGACAAGTTGAAGAATGGAGGGGGAGGATTTTTCCAGAAAATTTGATTTTCCTGAAGCCTATGTAATGAAATTCACAACAATCTTTGATGAAATCTGTTCATGATTGGGAAGATTGAGATGAAGTCCTGACAGGAAGGTCAGTCCCAAAATTGATCTGGCAATGATCCTTTAGAGGGAAAGAAACTTTATTAAGAAAATTGTGAGATATACTGGCATTCTGAAACCTTGATGGAAGCAAAAAATTTGGTAACAGAAACCGCAAACTGCAAAGCCACAATGTGCAATATGAGCCATGACGCAAAAAGTCCTGACGTTTTAAGAATATTAATGCGTTGAGTTATAAGAAATTTTCCCAAGTCCCTGACCCTAACTTTCCTTTTTATAAAAACTCAGTGCTCTGTTGATGGCAGAGTGCAGGGTTATTTTGTACTATTTTTATACCCCTTTTAATTCACCAAAATTCTTTGAACATTTATAAATTTCAAATAGTCTGGAAATCCCAATAAAACACCCCAACTGATGAATGATCCACGCTCATTTGTATCTTTAAAGATGGTGGCCGTCACATTGGTTATCTCAGCTGTTACTTCTTTCAGATCAAAAACCTTGGGTGTCATACCCTATGAGTTTCATAAGGTTCACTAATATAGCAAAATGAATATTGTTTATCTCAAAGTGAACGGAATAGCCAAAAGCTCAACTATATCCATCCAAACTATGAAGAAAATAGAAATGATGATTTGACGGTCAATTTATTAGAGAGATTTTACTGGGATTAAACCCTAAGAATTGACTGAAACTCCTTATTACCAAGTATGCGCTCAAAAGTATTGAGAGTATGTCCTTAAAGTAACCCAAGGAGGGCTGATCAACCCATTACTTAATCTAATTGGCCCCAAGCATGGAGGAAACTGGAACAAAGATTCAGCGGTCAAATCCAAAGTGAAACAGCTAGAATTGAACCCAACAAGTCCCTTGTTGTTGCACGTTATTAGGTGCATATTCAGCCAAATCAGGAATCCCACCCAAATGGAAAACCTTAATGGAAAGAACAATCCCCTGCCAACAACCTTGGCATTTTTGACCTCATCTTTGGAGCATGGTTAAGATTACTTACAGTGATTAGCTTACTGATCAGAGGATGAATGATGTTCATATACCAGTTTTGGGTTTTTAGCCCAAATTCCCACTTTTCTAGAATACCTGGTATTGCTAGGGGAAAATTCCCTAAGGCGAAATGAATTGGAAATTAGTTGGCCCGAGTTTTAGAGTAGCTACATTTAGAGGATTTTGAAATATTCTCCTGGTCGTATCCATCAGGGATTGATCCAGATGAATACTTAAGATCTCATCAGGTGGAGTTGCCAGCAAAATAGGAGCATCTGATAGTGATTAACTATCAGGTGTACTGATTAGGATTTGTCAGGTTTCATCACTGACTGATTGGGAATGAATAGCAAGTCATGAGGTGAGTGATGCCGCCTGCAACTAGAAAATCAATTGTTTGGTGCATGACCTGACTTAATGGGTAATAAGTCCCATTACCTAAGCGGGTCACTAGCCAAATATGGTTGGCTCACTTAGATTGAGAGGAAAACGTTAGGGACATGTTTTCTGACTCTTTCCATTTTTGTCTCAAGGATGTCCAATGACGGAATCCTAGCCAGGTATGAAGAACATCGCTGGCAAGACGAGGATGGGTGATTCAACAGCAAAAGCTGCTGTTTCATCGAAGAGGTGTCAACTGAGGGCTAGATGACCAAATCCCCACTATAAATATTCCCTAGGATTCACTATAATAAAAACAGTTAGATAATACCACAGATAGAACAGAAGATAATAAAGGATTATCCATTTGGGATATAGTTTAAAGAGTAAACTATCATCAGCTTCCATTGTGCTATTCTGTCTCAAGGATCTTATAGCTGTGTGCAATAATTGGAAGACTCTTAGAGAAAAGAGTAAAGATCCAAGCAAGGATTAAGAGAAGAAGGAGTCACAATCAGGGATAGCTGCTGAATGTGTGTTGGACCAAAGATTGTCACCAGGGTATCTCAGTGAAGATTGGGTGGATAAGATCAAGGGAACAAATTCCTATGAGTCTGATATCACAATTACATAATTGGGAATACTGGCTGAGTGTTGGGCCGAAATATAATAAATTATACTTAACTACAGATATTAGTCTCCATACTATTATTGATTAATAATTCATTCTACTTTAAAAAACAGTGAAATCATGAGGAAACTGAACCTGTGCAGTAAAAAGGTTACTAGGGAGGCTTGCTAATAACAACCATCAGTAAATTTTTACAAGTTGGTGCTCACTACAGGGGTAGTTGAGTTGAAGAACCTATAAGAATGTCGTACAAAGATGAGCTATGCAAACTGTGGACCTAATTAGCCACTGTAAACCAGAATGCTCTAAACTCAGTGGAACATTGGGAGTTTGCAGCCTTGGAAGAACGAGTTGCCAAGGTGGAGGAAGGGATAGAGAATGTTGTAAGCTTTGGGAACGAGTTACTTGGGAAAGTAATTTTGTTGAAGAAGAAATAAGGGGACCTCATTCAAGAGGTCTTATACCTGAAAATGGAGTGAGAAGCGGATCACATTTTTTAAGAAATTTCAGTGTGGATATCTAGAGATTAAGCAAATAAGTGGAGGAACTTAAAGCTCACAAATGTGCTTGTGAGCCCAATATGGCAGCAATGTTGAAGAAAGAAGTCCTCACATGATACTTGGGAAGTCAAATACCCTAAGGAACATGCTGCCCGCTTTTGCTTCCATTTTGGAGATGACGCCCAAAGTCACTCCTCAAATTATCCGAGTGGCTGAACTGAGAGAATCATCCAGAAATAGCTCGGAGAAATTTAGGGCAATGCTAAAATTGCCAATGTTTCATCAGGATAATGCCCCAGAGTTTTCCGACTGTTTGTCATGACCATGAATGGCTACAGGGATCGTCAAAAGGCGTTGATGGTCATGAATTGCCTAGACACTGATTGTCAAAGCTTAGTGTTACCTCAACTGGAGGGGGACAGCTGGTCATATGCTGAGGCAAAGGCGGCCATAATGAAAGAGTTTGGGGGTCCAATTTGCATGTCGAAATGCAAGCAGGAATTTATGGGAATCCAAATCCATAAAGACGAGTCTCTATCTAGCTTTGTGGATCAGTTTTACCAGGAGTCGCAGATCCTGGTCAGAGCAAAAGTATTGGCCAACTTTGATGCCAGAATCGCCTTGCAAGCGGCCCTTTGGCCCTATCATGATTTTCATCTTATGATGTCTTCCATGTTCACGATGGAAATAACTACCTGGCAAATAGTAGATAACTTGAAGACCTTAGGAGCGACATTTATTGCACAGAATAGAAGCTTCAAATCCAATCCAGTAAGTAATTTGTATCCCACAAAGGGTTACAAAGGAGCTAAAGAGATGGCCAATTGAACCATGCCAGGGAATAAGCTTAAAGAATTCAGACGGTTAAACAATAAGGAAAAGGTCTGCTACCAATGTGGTGGGAAAAGGCATTTCGACATACACTGTAAGAATCTGAAGGATCAGATCAACATGGTCCAGGCCAAAGAGTCAGCAGCCACCAAGGAATTGGGAAAAGGGCCCGAGCCTAGAAGGTGAACAGTCTAGAGCTGCGGAGAAACCTGTTCCTCCCAACATTATGAATGAAGAAATTAATATCAGTGATCTGTTTGTAGATGACAAGCAGTATCAGCTGTATCAAGTGGTCAATTTGGATATAAACGCCATGACCAGAGCTGGGGCAAAGAGAATCGACCCCAAGATAATTAAGGAAGTTGCCCGGCCATATGACTGATAACTGGTGGACAAGATCAAACAACCAAGAAATTGAAGAATTATCTGATGTCCAATTAGATGATGCTAATTTGTCAATCCCCCTCAGTGCGATAAAAGTAATCATTTCCTGCTTTATCAGCGCAAATTATTCACACCCTATATTTGGCTAATAACGCTACTATCCACTCAGTAAACACTATATTACATACTCCAAGTGTACATATATAGACATACAAGTGAATTGAGTGCGAGTGAGGGCAATTGTTGACAGCGGAGCGCCCATCAATATTGTCTCAACCAAGATGGTAAAGAGGATGAAGAACTCACCGGACTTGGAACATAAGAAGAAGTATGGGACAGCTGGGCAAATACCACCATCTTCTGTGGAGCATATAGCTCTTTTGTCACTATGATTTGGGCCCTTTTGGTACTGCGCCAGCAATAGTTTTGGTGAACCAAAATTATAACATTCTGATCAGAACGAAATTCTATGTAAATATAAAATAAATGTAACTTTGAGGATAATACATTGACCAATTGGTCAGACGTTATCATTGGTATATCAGAAGGATGGTGAAGCTCCGCTGAATTGGAGAAACAACTTCATTAATCTAATATACAATGATGGCATTGTCCCAATTCAGTACCAAAAAGTTGGTAGAAAGCGTTGAAAAATGCCTGTGGAAATCCTAGAGAACTGGGGAATTTCACTAAAGATCAATCCTGAGAGGACCATACTGCCCAGATTGCAGATGGTAGTAGACACAGGGTTGACATTAAAGATACCTGAGCTGTTGTATGGGGAAGCTGGAAGCCCCTAGAAGAAGTCCATAGTGGAGCCATGAGTGGCTCCTGGGATAATATGCCAGGCCTTGGAGAAATTCGAGCTCTCCTGGCGAAATTAAGTGAAAAACTGATGAAGATCAAAATGAATCAGATCATCACATTTGTTCATCTGATCTTGATGGCTGAATTGAGAAGATTCCATGGGACTTTTATTAAAATGGGATTACTGGCCAGGGTAAATGAGAACATCAACATATTGGTTGATTTTGAGCAGCTTGCTGATCTGTTGGAAAGCCAGCAATAGGAGGTGCTCAAACTATTCAAACAGTATTGGGAAGTGTTCACTCAGGATTATGATTTGGGATGTGCACGAGACATAATCCACAAGGTCAGCACCAGGGAAAATTTGCTGATATGGATAAGACCAATCCAATAATCAAAAGCCACCAAAGCAGTAGTAGAGGATGAAATCAGCAAACTAGTGAAGCATGGGCTTCTAGTTCTGTCGTCAAGTCCCTGGCAAGTCCAATTCTGATCATGAAGAAAAAGGATGGATCTAATCAGGTGGTGATTGACTACCAAAGGCTGAATAAAATTATGAAGAAAGATTTTTATCCCCTACCAAGGATTGATGATGCACTAGATCATTTTGGGGTAAGCGAAGTATTTCTTTATGATGGATCTAGTCTCAGGATATTGGAAGATCGACTTGCCAAAAGAAGACCAGGAAAAATGCGCGATTATTACCGCACAGGGGTTAAACCAACTGACGAGGATGCCCCAGGGTCTATGCAATGCGCCCGCGACGTTCCAGAGGGCCATGGATGCGGTATTAAGTGACCTGAAGTTGTCGTGTGTCTTGGTATATCTGAATGATATAAATGTGTTCAGTAGGACGTTTACTGATCACCTTCAGCACTTGGAGGAAGTGTTTAAGAGACTGTCCGTGGCTAACCTGAAGATCAAGCCACAGAAGTGCCACTTCTTCGAGAAGGAGCTTGAATACTTGGGATTTGTGATCAATGCAAATGGATTGCAGCCACAACCCCAGAAGATAGCAGCTATTGAAAAAATGGCTGTGCTGAAGAGCGTCCGAGACATCCAAGTATTCCTTGGGATGGTTGGATACTATAGAAGATTTATTTGGGACTTCGCCCAAATAGCTAAGCCCTTATTCCATTTATTAAAGGATCCAAAAAAAGGATTCGTATGGAATGAAGAGGCTCAGGACTCCTTTGATGAGTCACGCCAGTACCTGATAAATTCACTGATTCTGAAATATCTGAATTTTAATTGGGAGTTTATCATTCAAACCAATGCTTCATTGATGGCGATTGGCACCGTACTGAGCCAAGTAGATGAACTTGGGGACAAGCATCCGGTGGTGTATGTGAGCCAGATACTCTCTGCCACAGATAGGAATTACACTGTAACTGAGTGTGAATGCCTTGCAGTCATTTACGCCTGTAAACAGTTTCAGGTGTATGTCCATGGAATGCACTTTAAGGTGGTGATGGACCACTCTTCGTTGCATTGGCTGCACAATCTGAGGGAACCTGAAGGACGACTGACCCTATGGGCACTAAAACTTCAGGCTTATGATTATGAGATAGTCCACCGAGCAGGGGCTTCTCATCAGAACGCGGATGGCTTATCGCAGTCACCAATGGTACAGTTGGTATATCTGCAGGCGGATGAGCTATCCCAGAGAATGGTCAAAGGAATAATTGAGGACAAGCCTCGAGAAATCTAAGGTGCGCTTCAAAAAGCGATGGAAAACACTAAGACCATGGATGGACAAGTATTTAAGACAATAAATGGGAAACAGCTATTATTCCCAAAACTGTCAGAGAGAGCAGCAATCATTCTAGCCGCTCATAAGGTTGTCGGGCACAGAGGCCTGAGAAAAACAACTGACCATACTTGCCAGTATTATTACTGGGAATCAATTAACTACAATGTTGCGGACCATCTGGCTTGTTGTGTGGAATGCCGACTGCATAACCAACACAAGAATACAACTGGATACTGACTAGTCTGACCTGGATTTGCATGACACATGGTGTCTATTGATGTGATGGGACTGTTGGTGATGAGCACAGGAGGAGTTAAGTACATCATAGTAGCCATTGACCATCTGACAAGATGGGTTGAAACAAAGGCCCTAACCAGAGTAGACACTACCAGTACTGTGAGATTCATCCTGGTTTAAGTAGCATACTGGCATGGGTGTCCACAATTTAAACTGAGCGATAATGGGACCAACTTCACGTCCCATGTGATCCCAAGGCTAAAGGAAATAATGGGGATCTGGAGAGTTGTGTCAGTACCATATCAGCCAGAGATAAATGGACTGGTAGAACGGGTCATTGGGACACTGGCCACGACGCTGAGGAAGCTAGTCGCAGGGAGAACTTCCGTGTGGGGAATGTACCTGAGTTTGGTGATGTTCACCTACAACATCAGTCATCATATGGTGACAGGAAAGACGCCGTTTGAATTACTTTATGGGAGGAAGGCCGCATTACTGCCAATATTATATTTGGTAGTAGAACCTACATCAGGGATGAGTACTGAACAATACCTGAACTGACTGACAAGTATCCTGATCAATATGCAATCTCAAGCATTCAATACTACCTTAAAGAAAAGGATATAAGCGAAAATGATGGATGATAAAAACTGACTGCCAATAGAAGAATATTGAATAGGAGAAAGAGCTGCCTATTGTGCTATGCATGGTTTCAGATGAAGAAACAAATTGGATGCGTTATGGTCAGGTCCATTCAAAGCAATTGCCAAGATGGCGACTGATGCTTATTCTATCAATAATCTCTTGGATGGAAGAGTAGTAAATCGAGACCATGCTAAATATTTAAAGCGATGGATCAAAAAATAAACAAAGAGTTCCCAAAGGACCAATGAACCATTAAGTTGGTCATGTCCTAATAATTAAGTCTAGTCCAAAAAAGGATCTCTGCACCAATCTAGATGGTTAAGTCTGAAAAAAGGACCTCTGAACCATAGAAAACTGGTAGGTTTAAGTGCCCAGGATCCAGTTTGGGGGAAAAGATGGACCTCTGGACTGAAACAAGGACAAGTCCCATAGGAAAAAAAATTTTGATAAAAGATATTGGGAAAATATAATATATATATACATATATAAAAAGCGTAGATAAAAAAAGCTGATATACCTTTAAAATTTTTTTTATTGGTTATCCTCAGTGCGGGGATAATTCTGCCTATGTCGCCTCTTGGGGGAGGGAGGATGGATTGCAGTAGGGAGGAATAGCCCATTGAAATTGATATGCGATTAGACAAACGCATGGCGAGTCCTACTCAAAACCACGTTCATTGAGCAGATGCCAAGTCCTGAGAGAACGTGACTATGGGAAGATAAATAGATATGTCAGAAGATGCCAATCGTGAAACCCCAGAGTGGGGTGGAAAACAGCAATAAAGGAAGAGGCAATTGGCGAATAACCCTAAGTAATCCTGATAAGGCACTGGCGCTGGAAGATTTGTCTTAAGCGCCTGCCGACGGGCCTCATCAAGAACACCAGACATGTGAGCTGGCAGCAAAGAAGGAATACTCAAGGGAGGTTGTCAAATCATACCTCCAATTAGCGCCGTCAACGGAAGATAGCGATGAGAAGCTCCAGAGAAGAGGTAGTCATGTAATGAATGGATTGCATCCTATAAACAATGACTATGGGCTTTGCAGAAGCTGAAGCTTAATGACTGATGAAAGTCAGGCGAGGCTGGAAGCTTCATCAACCAACTTCAAAGAACTTGGCCAGCAAAGCAGAGAGCATAAGCGGCAGTATCCTGATCCAGAAGGTTGCGCAGATCTGAGGGATTCAGCACTAATGACAATGCTTAGTGACTTGCGTGCGAAATTCAGCATAGGGGAGCTTGGTATGAATGCTGTTCCTGATTGTGAGCTCAGAAACTAGTACAGCAGGTTTGTAGAATTGACCAAGTCAGAAGAGGAACTCAGGGAGCAAATCTGACCTAGCCAGGAATGAATGATCTAGAGCAGTTGGAATAACCTCCAGAGCATCAACGATGATGTTCAGAGCCTCAGTGAAAGGAGCTGAATCCAGAAGGATTTTGAAGTCCAACTCGGGGATCAACTGCATGAGAAGGGTTGGCTGAGAGTTATTCAAAATGATGGCACGCCTGGTTTTGATGGGATTGGATACCGTTTCTGGTAACTCGATGGAAGGACTAGCTGCTTGCACCAGGCTAGGTGTATGAGTCCTGGAAGGACCATTGAAGAGGGTCCACCGAGCATCCTAACTCATTTGGTGGAAGAGGCGGAGGTCCAAATTAAACAGACTGTTAAGAAGCTGTTGGTAGTGAGACTCCAAGTTTGATATATGAGCAGGACTAGAGGGAGGGTGTCAGACTGATATAGAAGTTGACATTATGCAACCTACACACCATTAGGCTCCAATTTTGGGAAATTAATTTCATAAAATTAATAAATAAGCTTTTTGAGGGAAGAATGACTTACAGCCAGGAGGTTATAAACGAAATAACAAAGGTGAATATAAATAAGTATTCTTAATTAAGCCATGAGATGAATATCGATGGTAAGAGTCTCCTGTCTAGGATGAGGAGAGAATCAGGAATTCTAGGACGCTGGACTGAGAAACCTGAATATGACAGCGGGTCATATACCCTGATGGGGGAAAACTGGATCCTGGGAAAAAGATTGTCACGAGTAAACCAATCAGCCTGGCACAACAAGAGGTCTTGGGGACCGCGCTCTGAGTAGGTGGTAGCGAGGAGGAAGAGGAGGAATGATGTATGCTGAAGGTCATCCCAAGCAGCGTTGATTATTGACAAAGTACTCTGCTTGAACCAATGAAGTATTTGACCAGGTGTCCAAAGCGGTGTTTCCATGCCCAGTCCTTTTCTTGCTGAAATCTAGGCAAGAGGGGGATGTATTGGGATTTTTGCCCATATTTCCAGCCTGCTAGATTACCTGGTATTGCTAGGGGAAAAATTCCCTAAGGCGAAGTGAATTGGAAATCGGTTGACCCAAATTTTGGAGGAACTACGTTTGGGAGATTTTAGGATATTTATCTGGTCATATCCATTGGGGATTGATCTGGATGAATACCTAATATCTCATTGGGCAGAGTGGCTGACGAAATAAGGGCATCTGATAGTAATTAACTATCAGGTGTACTGATTGGGATTGGTCAGGTTCTATCATTGACTGATTGGGAATGTTTAATGAGTTGCGAGGCAAGTGATGCCGCCTACAACTAGCAAATTGATTGGTTGCTGGCTAATTATAAATGATTTGCTTGGATCGAGAGGAAAACATTAAGGATACATTTCTGACTCTTTCTGTTTCAGGTCTCAAGGATGTATAACATTGGAATCCTAGTCAGGATGGGGAAGACCATTGCTTCCAAGATGAGGAAGGGTGATTCAATGGCAACAGCTGCCGTTTCATCAAAGAGGTGTCAACTGAGGGTTAGACAGCTAAATCCCCTATAAATTCCCTAGAATTCACTATAATAAAGGACAGTAGTAAAACACTCAAAAACACTCGAGTAGAAAACAGTAAAAACACTGGAAAACACTCACTGATTGACACAAGTTTATGGTTTGGAAAGAATAGATAAAGAACCTTATTATTTTGACTGTAGATTTGGTAATAGTTAGACTATTAGCATCTAGCGTGAAGATTCCATCTCAAGGATATTATTGCAGAAGGCAATAATCAGTAGACTCTCAGAGAAGAGTAGATCTGAGCAGGGATCTAGAGATGAAGGGAACCATGGCTAAGGGATTGCTGCCAACTGTGTGTTAGGCTGAAGGGGACTGTCATCAGAGGTACTTAATGAAGATCAAGTGGACA
This sequence comes from Massospora cicadina, assembly GCA_022478985.1. Lineage (NCBI taxonomy): Eukaryota > Fungi > Entomophthoromycota > Entomophthoromycetes > Entomophthorales > Entomophthoraceae > Massospora > Massospora cicadina. The sequence continues at coordinate 43,920 of JAKSZP010017294.1, forward strand.
GGATTTAGGGAACAAATCAGTAAGAGTGCAATATTTAGTATTATTGGAAATACCAGCCAAAGCGTTGGGCCTGAAGATAATTCTAACTTGACTACAGATAATAGTCGTCATACTATTATTGGATTATATATACTCTTACAATGCAAGGTGCACGAGGAAACTGAACCTGTGCAGTATAAAGATTACTAGGGTTGACCTCCAATAATCAACTCCTAAGAGTAAAATTTTTACACCTGTGTTCCACCAATATCAGCGGTTGCGATTGGGATACTTCCATGTAACTGCAGTTTTTACCAAAAAAATTATGAAACCCATGTGGGGCGCCACCTCAGGCTTTTTGTTTTCACTGAGATTTTTGTTTGTACCTGCTGCTGGTACCTTTGGGTGGTGCAGGTTTGGGTCCGCTGCCCTTTACTGCGTTCACCCAACTCTTTTCTTTATTACCCATACTCATCTCACCTGTATTGATTATCAAATTGTACTGTTTGAATCAAATCATATTACTAAAAGGGATAGTAATTGGAAAGAAAAGTTGTTCTATTATTTCCTAATGTACAAAATAAAAATTTTTAGAATAATTTTAGTTGATTTGATGCCAGAACTTTTAGAGAGTAGTGCGTCTCAATATTAATTATTTAAAAAATGCCTAATTATGTAAAGAAGCAGCCAACATGGTACACTGAATTATTTTCTGGCCATTGTTATAATGACAATTTTGTGATTCAACCATTTACTCCATAGAACAAACTCTGTAATATATGAAACTTGGAAAGGTTTTATCAATAGTTACCATATCCTGAGAATAACACAAATGTTACCAAGCAAATCTTTAATAGGGTAGTGCTCCCTTTTGTAAAGATATTGCTATATTTTTACCTTCTTCAATATCTTTAATAGAATTTTCACTCCTAAATGTAATTTTCATCTTTATAGGCATTATCGATATGATTGGTGCATATCACAGCTTTGTAAGTACCCACAAGTGGGTTTAGTGCTTACCAATTAGAGAGCAGTAAGACCATCCTCACAATAGTTTCTTGGTCCCATGGGCGTTCCTTTGGAACTGCAAGTTCAAGACCATAGACAATTGGTCTCGCCTTAGTCCTCACAAGACTGTATATCATTTTGAGAGGAAATTAGGCTAGATTTTTTTTTTTGTCATGCTATATACCTGGAATACTTCTGGCCTACCAACATTTAAGTACCAGACTCTGGGTTACCTCATTATTCTGTTCAAATGGCAGCGTGATTAGTGGTGTCTGACCAACTCAGCAGATGATCATTCAAAGCCTGGTGGAAGTACAATGTTTTAATTCTTTGTCCCAATATGACTTAATAAAAGTCTCTAGGAACTTTTACACGTAATCCTAAATTGTAAAATCTTGTTGCTAGCTCTTCATTGAAGTAAAATGTTCTTGCTTTTTAGTTTTGGAAGTATTTACAGCCACTAACAATTGGCTCTTAGTTAGCTTAAAGTCTCTTTACAAATCCTCTTCACTTTTTAGAGCATGGATAAACCATCTTAGTTCTTAAATGATTTAAAAGCCCACTACCAACACTTTCTATTATTAGCGTAATTCTTGAATTAGGCCTTAACTGTGCTTTTAATGATTTAAGGACATTGTTTAATTCTCTTGTTGACGATCTTGATTCATCAAATATCTAGTTCTTTGTACCATTTGTAAATTAGAATTGCAGTCATCTATTGTATGAATACACTAGACCAACAGTTGGTGAAGTGTGGTTTAAAGACTGGAAATTCAATACTGGAAGATGTAAACTTCTTGCCACTACAAATAATATGGTAAGTGACTATAATCTCATGTTAAAAATAAAGTTCTTATATTTAAACAACCAAAACTAAAATGTGAAAGATTTTTCTAAGATAAACACTACTAAAATTGTAAAAGAAAGCGTCCTCCTTCTAAAAGTTTCCATTAAATAAATAGGTTTACTTCTGATGCTAACTTCATCTTTGCCTGTAATTCCTTCTCCTTAAAACACCACCTAACCATTGTCTCAAAGGATGGTAATCTGAGCCATCTACACATGAGAGGCTTCCGTCTGTGCTCTATGATCTACTTCTGTTGTTAGATTCTTTATGGAATAGGAGACAATTCTAAGATATAACCTCTTATACGTGTTTCATCCAGACTACTTTGGAAATATTTTAATATGGAAGTACATCACCACTGAGAAACAAACCACTAATTAGAAGTTAGTTTTTTGTAACATGATTGACAATAAACACTAATTTTGACTCAACCCAAGAAGCATCAATACTGGGCTTTTGAAGCAAGTCTCATAGTGGGGATGCAACGTAACTACTATCCAGATAGTCTTGTAGGTTACATAAATTTTTTAATATACCTCAACTATCGCATATATATCAGGACTGATTACTTAGACATGTAGACTTAGTTTCTAGTCCATTTAATGAAAAAATAGTCACTTCAATTAATTCCTTTAATACAACATTTTCCTGCCTTGCTTAGATTATAAAAAGTATAGGTTGGCTCTTCTCCCTCATAAAAAAATTCAGAACATTTTAATTATAAATTGTTTTTATTTTCATAAACTTGGTAGGTATATTTATCAAGAAATGATAGAAGACCTTTTGCCCTTGTATATAGATTTTAATCTATTTATCGATGCTTCCATTTTTTAAGAAACATAACCTATCACCTATGATACCTAGATCAGATCATGTGGAAGTTGCATCAGCTCAAATGGACTTGACCACTCCTCAACATCAAGCTTTACATTAAATTGGCCAATCTATTTGCCTTATTGCTACACAACATCAGCTATATCGCCTCCTTCCCCCAAAGAAGAGGGATTGGACACAGACAACAAAGCTCCAAGGCCTAAATATCATGTAATTCTAGTAAGAAGATGCTTTTTCTTCATTAGTATTTGTATCATATCATATTATAATTATATTCTTTGGTTTGTTTCTATTTTTTTAATTTATGTTTAGGTTTTTTATCTTTATTCTTTTTAAAGCTGAATTAATAAGTCAATAGATAGTAATTTGTGTCCTTAAATTGGAAATTTTACTTTAGTTTGTTTCTACTGCTAGGTCATTTGATAATGAATGTACTGTTAGGCGTTGCTTATTGGCACCCTTCAGACTTAAATAACACTGTTTTAACTTTGCCACTCAGTCGGTTTATTTTGGTAATCTAATGTATGTACAGATTAAAAAAATTTCTTGCCTCTATATCATTTTCTAATCTGGGGTTGATCACCTCATGAGCATCATTAGAAACTATATGAACATGAGGAGGGTTAATATCAATAGTCTTCATCTTAATTAATGAGGCTACGTTTCCTACATCTTCATTTTCATTTGTGGTATTGTTGCTTCTTAAACAATAGAACATACTGCTTCTACTTTGCAATCTCTTTTTTTGAGTTTTTGTAAGCCGTTAAGGGCACCTAGTGCAGGCAACCTTTTAGGATGAAACCTGGGGTACTGCTCCCACCGCACTGGGGCTGCACGAACCTAAGAACCACAGATGTAGGCCTAACCGCATTTGTGGAGTGGCTCACACCACCCCAAAACTGACATACTCCTCACTGTTTGGTATACCATGCAGCAAAGGGTACCCATCCAGATCAGAGATATGCCTCCCATTCCTTACTATGAGGAATGAGATCAGACTGATCCCCGAGTTGGACTTACTTGAGGTTTGAGGATTACCATAGCTCTCCACAGCTATTTTTAGCCGTCGCTTAACTATAGCCAGGGAGCTTGTCACCTGGATTCCTTCTGAAGGTAAGCAACGCTGGCTTTTGGAAAGTCATAGACCATTTATCACCTCCCCCATTATGTGCACCAGACCCTGAAACCCTCATTGTCTGCAAGCAGACTTGGAGGAGCATAAGCAGTCAGGATCTCTGGTCATGCAAGATGGCCAGAGGATAACTTTCACCCTGGTTGGTAAGCTTCATACCGTAGGAGAACACATCATTACACAGCATCCACTGCAAGACACTCCATGAAGATATGCTTTTCCATATCCTCCCCTCCGCACATCTTACAGGCATACAGAAGGCCATCCTCTTTATGCTTACTCCACTTACGCAGAGTCGCCCCAGTATCCAAGATGTTGAAGTGGAGTTGTAATAATAAGATCTGAACTTGTATAGACCAGCATCCCTTAACCCTCTAACCATAGGTACATCAAGACTGGGCGCATTTGCAGTGATCCAGGGCAAGTACGTCAAGCAAATCTCTCTGTCTTGTAAATTCTGGAACCTGGCGGTTGTGAAATCTGAGAGTCAGACACCATCACCTCCCACTTTATCCAGTTCCTAAGGAGGAAGAGGCTTTCTCATTTGGGGTATCTCCAGCTTTCTCTTCCTCGTGGGAACACCCGCTGATCCTTCCCTCCACAACCTTATGAACAGGCTTCCACAGCCTCTAATGCAGCCAGAGAAGGAATTGCTTCCTTTCAGCAAGAAGGCAGTTCAGTTGCTTCCACAATATCCTATGCCTTCCTTACCAGCACCATGGAGGCACTGGTAACATTATTAGCTACTTCCACCCAAAGCACTCTTTGGCTATTGCCATCAAGGAGGTCCCCTTTAGTGAAACGCCCCAATAAAGTGCTTGAAGGCCTTGCGCAAAAGAGGTTCCATCTCCAGTCCCCAAGCTCCTCCCCAAATAAGGGATTGTCCAGATCCTTTCAATGGCTTACTATCCACCCTCCAATCTGCCCTTGTTGCCTGCCCAAGCTCTAAAGTAATCCTTCCAGTGGCCTAGTTGGTTCTCCGCGCTTGGAATGGCCCTTAATTGATGCTCCAGCTAACACCAAGTACTTGTTTTTTATGTCTTTTCAAGCCTTAGAGAGGTAGTCCTCCAATATTGGAACCCAAAAATGAAATTTCCCTCATGAGCAACCCATGTAATCCACTTTAGCTGAAGTTCTTTGATCATACTCCCAAAGTTAATCAAACCACTGCCCTCCTTCTTCACCTCCTGACACAAATTAGGAAACTTATTTTGACTCCCACCCCCACCAGATTAAATGGATAATAGAACTCTGTATTCTCCTGATGGAAGATGCTGGTGGTGGAACAAATCCTGCAATATATCATAGTCTGGAAAGAATAATGGTGTTCATGACAATGGCCCTGCCCCAATAAAAAGAATGAGCCATAGCCATTTACAAGCCGTTTTTTAAGGTCCACTTCAAATTTGAGCCAAATTTCTTGCGGCGACGCCCACCCAGGGATGGGACACCTGAGGTACAGAAACTCTCCCCTGTTGCCATCCAGGGTATTGAACTCTTTGGTGCCACACCCAACGTTGCCATTCTGCCGATGGTCTAAGCCCTGGATTTCGACAGATTGACCTTAGCGTTGCTTGCCTTCTGGTACATCTTCAGAATGTTCGTTACCACCTTCTCCTCCTCTGACGACGAAATATAAATCCCTATATCATCCACAAACATTGAGTGGGAGTACTCCTTGCAGTTGATGGTAAGTTTCCTCTGGTCTGACTTTCTGAGAGCCACTGAAAAAGTTTTTATTGCAAGAACAAACAACAAGGTAAATAGAGGGTCTCCCTGACGCACGCCCCTACACACCTTAAAAGCGTGGGAGAGGACCCCATTGATATTAACAAACGATGAGTCTTCCCCATATATCGCTTTGAGCAGCCTCAATAAGCGCCTTTTGATTCAAACCCTACTCAACACCTTCCAAAGGAACTTACAATTCACCAAATTATACGCTTTCTCTTGATCAATGAACAGGAACCAACCCCCTGGTCATACTGTTTACTTGCCCACTCTTCTATCAGGTGAGGTAGCATCAAATTGTCAGTAATTGAGCGTCTTGGAATAATCCCATGCTGCTTTTTCTCAAAAACGTCTGCCACAACCCCCTTCAATCGATTGGTTAGTATCATCACTAAGATCTTATAGTCAACGTTAAGCAGAGTCAAAGGCCAAAAGTTCCCCATGAGAGAATGATCGTCCTTCTTATACAACACCATCACCATGCCTTTTGAAAACGCCGGTCAATTGTACCAGAGACTAGGAGTTTCTTGTAGATCTCAACAAGCATCTCAGACATTTCTGCCCAAAATAACTTTTAGAGCTCCAAGTTCAACCCATCCTCATCAGGAGCCTTGTCATTTTTGCCTTTGCAGATGGCGTCTGACACCTCTGACTTGGGGATCTTGCTACATAGTTGCTGCTGAGTCTTCTTTGGCAGTTCCAAGTCCGCTTGTGAGTACTTTGTTGCCTCTGGGTCATAATAAGGGACCATAAAGGTCCTCATATTAAGACTTAGCCACTTCAGCCATTTGAGCTGCATCCTTCACCTAAACTCCCTCATCACAGAGTGACAATATCCTTGCCGAGGGTCTTAATGCTCCTAATGCCTTGCAGAGTAGAGCCACATTACAGTTATAGTCCTCATCTCATCTAGATTTTTTGAGGCGATCCACCATGAAGGCTCCCATCATTTTCACATACAAATTAGCCTTGGCCGTGTAGGCAGATGCCATCATGACTGAAGCCTGCATGCAGGTACTCTTGAAGCACCTCTAAGGTTTCATATTTTATATGTGTGGCCCCTAGCTGCCTCCCAAAGATTTCACAAGCCATCTTGAGATCCGCCTTCATCTGCAACCATTCTACTGGCGCATCTGGCTTCCCCACAATCTGGCTTCTCCATCATCTCACCTTCTTCCTCATGATATCCTGAAATGGAGACCACCACAGGAGATCAGGGTTCAGTCTCCAGATCCCTTTCCCTGCAGAAGCAACCCTAGGGTCACTGATCTGGTATTCAAAGGGTTGTGGTCCAAAGCACCTGGATCATGATTCTGAAGGATCAACAAGCAGCGACTCAGGAGATTCTGGGGAATTGGAACAAGGTCAGTGCAGGAGAAATAATCCCTTGAATGTGAGTCCACCAAGTCTCCCCCTCCTCAACATGGCCCGCTCTCCACACATCCAGTAGGCCTAGGTCAATCATTAAACCGGAAAACTTGTGGGCTTCAGGATCAGAACACCAGTTGCCTGAATCCCCAAAAATTGTCATCCCTAAATCAGACACAATTCATGTCTCCCCCCAGCACTACTGACCCTTTAATGCCTTCCTTCTGGATCCTCAGGACGATCTTCTGGAAGAAGGCCTTCCTTTCAGACCCAGAATTGGGTGCTTAAATGCCAATAAACCAAATTGATTCCTCTCCAAACAAAGGCATTACTACCACTGCTCTTCCTAAAACAATACTCTTTTGTCCAGAACCTTAACCTTGTCTGCCCACTATAACAAATACCCCCTTTGGTTTCTCCCCCTCCCTCTTTCCCTCCCATAAGGGCGAGTCTGAATCTGGTTGATCCATGAAGTGAGAGTAAGATGATTTCTTCAGAGGAAACTAGAAAAGCCCAGTCCTCTTCCACCCCAGGTTTGGACTTAGCCTTAGTGAGGAAGCCAAAATCTATCACATGTTGTTGCAATCAGAGTTTCACTTGCTGCTGCTGCCTGAGGACATTTAGACACTGCAGATTAGCAAATTCAACCCTGATCGCCATAGGTTCAAGCCTGAAGAGGCTTTGGCATCAGGATCTGGGGGTCCCCATCCTCATCCACTACAGCTGGTTTAGTGGGACCACGTTTCTTCCTCCTCTTTCTAGCACTAGACTGGGCTGAAGATGGTAGCTGCTCAGTCACACCAGTCTACAGAATCTTACCATTGGCAGGGTACTAAACAGACCCCTTTACTTTGGTTGGAGGCATTGGGTTAGAAGGCACTGGCCCACTATTGCTAGCAGGCAGCACCTCCCGCATCTCCATCTCTTCCACTACAGGCCTCATGCGCTCTAACCTGCCCACATCCATTGTGGTAGCACGCCTCTTTTGCGATCAAGAGATGGGGAAAACCCCATCCATTTAGGAAGCATGCTGGTCCAAAATTTCCTTTGCAGAACGGGCCAAAACGCCACTAAGCTCGATTTGGAGTCTAGCGGCTTCCCGCACCTTCCAGGTCCGCTTTGACTCCTTGTTGACCTTCCTGACACCTTTCAGCACCCCGGTTACCGCCTCCAAACTGCTGTTACCAGCCGCTGCCGCCTCCTTTGCTTTAGCTGTCAACTCAGTTAGCTTCTCCAGCGCCTTCTGGAGAGCTAACTTCTCTTTCTCTGAGGGCACCATTACTGGAACCACCGCGCTAATCCTGTAGGTTTGGCCACTGCCGCAGGAGCTTGGGCCCAGGGACATATGGCTCTGATGTTTTCTTTCTCACCACACAAGAAGAACCTGTCCAGCGGTACCACAGGGACACTTCAGGTCCCCACAGTGGCTTAACGAAGCAACTCCTTGTATGACTTTAAAAAAATCTTCTTTCAAAACCCGATCCCAAGATCCTATGGTGAACTTTTTAAGCTACCGTCCTTCTGCTTCAAGTTCTTTACCATCTTGTTCTCATTAAATGAGATCACTCTGCTAAAGCCTTTCAGCTGAGACATTATGGCCCCTCTGTTAAACAGGTGGTACGTCCCTCAGAATGAACCTTTTGATCTTAGTGCTGATGCTAAGATATATGGCCTCCTCATCCTTTGAGCTCAAACTTGCATCCAAAACCTGTTTCTTTTGAATCTTAGACTTGAATTTTAGTAGTTTCAACCCAGGAGCCAAACGAAATAAGGAGTGGGGAAAACCCACAAACCTCAATCACGTGTCCCATGAGCATCTCCTTAGACCACCCAGTCTTCACTTTCACAACGTGAACCTTCTTGAGGCTCTCCATCATGATCACCTTCAGATCCTTGGATGGGCTGAGTTTCCTGCTTCAAAAAACTTAATTCTGACCCCAAATCCATTAGTGACCACCACTTCAAAGGAGACCAAATCCCTCTGTGCAGCAGGAATTACCCCCTGTTGATTTGTTTTTGGAGTTAGTCTCTCCAGTTTGTTTTTGTGACGAAGTTTGCTTTCCAAGCCCTTTTTTGTGGAAAACATCACAGCCCTTTTGGGTAAGTCTGACAATTTGGTACATGAGTGCTCTCACCTTTTGCTGCACCAATGTAGCCCACTTAAGCTACTGGCCGCTATCCAGGTTTAAGGCCAACCTAGAAAACTGCGTTAATTATTGTAGACAGATGGGCTAATCTCAGCCAATCAGAATTGTCCCACCTTTGTCTCTGAGACCTGCTTTTGCAGCGCCCTGACTCATAAGGAAGTAGTGTGACGGACAATATGTCCAAATCTTTTCCTCCCCTTCCTGACAATATTCCCCCCAAAGGAGAGTAGAAGCACCCACAAGAACAGGTTAGATCACAGTCATTAACTTCCATCTTACAGCTCTTCCAGGCCATTACAGGACCTTTTTAAGGTGCCTCTCTGGGTTTTGGTGTTGTCTACTCACCCATGTTTCCATGGCCTTTCCTAGGTCATGCCACAAGGAGGCCCCAGCTTACCATAGCTAGCTCCCATGTACATTCTCCTTTCCCTCCTTCTAAGGATTAGTTGGAGGTACTACATTGACGTTGCATGGTTGCATTTTGAGGCACAATGTCCCTTTAAATTGCAATTTTAGCAAGTATAATTAACTAGAAGCACGTTATCTAGCATTTTTTATTCAAATGTTCATTTTTAATATGATTTATTTCTGAACTTATTTCTGCAATGTTAGATTGTTTTCTTAAAGTTCTTATAATTCCAAGATTGGCGCCAGTGTTAGGTGGTCCAAAAGTTTGAGAGCATTGGCTTAAGTAATTGACTAATTCAAATTCATGAAGTTTTTAAAAGTGTTGGCAAAATGGTATTAATGAAGTTTTGATAAGTTTGAATTGCATGTTGCAACACTTTGGTACTTAAATTAAACATATCCTTGGCGCTAAGGAAAACTTGAGCTTCTTAATAAAATTGTTTGAAAATCTGGTAATTGTTTTATATTTCTTGAAAATAATATCTATTAAATCGTGCTTTTTAATATCCATTCTTTCATGACCTCCAAACATTTGTAAATGTCTCTTTGGCTTCAGCGTAAGTAGTGTTATTTTCAAATGTGACATGATTTGTTCAATGCTTCATAAATAACACATTTATAATGTAGCAACCTTATTCCAGTAGCTAGTCCAATAATTAGCTATCATAAACCTTGTAACAAAAGTGGCTACACTTATGTTATTATCATATGTAAGTAACTTTATAGGCTTATGAATCAAATATTCTAGTGAGATAAATTACAATTATAGTATTTGTTTTGATTTTTCCCAGTGTCTCAGAACGCTGAGGTATAAAGATTTGGGTTAAAATAGCTGGATGGCTAAAGAAGCCATAATAAAAGGCATTTGCCAATGTGGCATAGATAATTTTTTATATTAGCTTCATATCATAAAGATTATGAGGTATTACTACTAGCGGATTATTTCTAGTCATAATGGCATTGACCATCGCTCAGTTCTTTTAATTTGACAGACAATATTCTGTTCTCATTCAGCTTGGCCTTGGTTATATGATTACAAACTCACATTTTACCTTATCTGACTAAAAGTCTTATGTTTGAGTTTCTTGAAGAAATTTCTTAAATACATTTTTAAGCACTAGTGGTGCCCAACCCAAAAAGGGGGAGCCATCACGCATCAAAATTTCTTAAACCATTAAATTGTCCCATGTAGAATATTATCTGCATCATTGATAGAAGTAACAGATTTATTAAGCTCAACAATATGATGACTTTTATTTCTATTGAGCCTTAAGATTTATTATATACAACTATTAAAAAATGATTTGGAAATACTATGGCTAACTGCTCTATGATAACCCTGATCCTTATTTTAAAGCTCTTAGAAAATAAACCACAAATTAATAAACCGAAAGAGTTTATATTAGACTTGATACTGAAAATTTAACTGAAACTGTCCTTCTGAGAAATTTAATGCTATAAATAGGAGGATGTTTAGCCTTGCAGGTAAAACTGCTTCCACCCTAGTGCAGGTTTCAAGTTCGAAACCTGTACTGGCTAAAAAAATTCTTGGTGTGGTATTAATGTCCCAAGGTTGACCTGCCTCAAATATTTTAATGCTAAAAATAGGATCACTTCTGAAGCTTGCTACATCTTCGCCCATAATTCCTCTCCTTTCACCACCGCCTAACTAGTGGTTTGTAAGCAGGATTTATGAGTCATCTATCCAAGTTAAATGTTTCATGATGTACTCTCACACCACCTTTGAGTTTAAATCCTTCTGATGTAGAAGATAATTATAAGACAACATCTCTTCTAGAAGTGTGTCAGAGAGGCTACACCCCCAATTCTTTGAATTGTGGGATCATGACAACCATGCAAATTTAACCAATAATTGGAAATTAGCTCGATTGTAACCCAAAGATACTAAACTTTTGTCACCTTAACCCAAGAGGACACTAATACTGTGACATTAGATTGAAAATCAATAGGTTTAGAAAAAGCCATGACTCCACAGCTTTTCTTGTAGTCTGCTTACATTGTAATTTAATTAATCACTGGTATATGTATTTGAACTAATAATTTAGGCACAGAACCTTATTTTAAGTACTGATCTAAAGTGATAATTGTCTATAAAATTTACCCAGTCAATAATACAGTATCTGGGACCATCTAGTACTAAAAAAATAATACAGTATCTGCTAAGGTCATTATTTGTATGCAAAAAATTTGTGGTAAAGAGAGAATGCACTTGGTTAGCCACATCCCCATATTTACCTGATTAAGCCAAACAATTTCTTTTAAACTTTTTTTCGTTATTTTTCTTGGGTAAACATCTTCACAGTAAGCGCTTTATGTCCCATAACAGCATAACAAATGCGGCTCCCAAATTCAATCATACAGAAGAATGGATTTAGTAGAACGTGGCAATATTATCAATGGACTAGGGTTTTATATTCCTTGTTGGCTTTAATAAATACATGAGCTACCTTAACCAAGGCTTTGGGCCAGTATCGTGAGGATGCTAGACGTTTCTAAGTGTTTGAAATGGGGTTATGTTGTAGAGATAGTCTCCCACAAATAAAACTTCTAGAGGTTATGTACTAAAAACTTTTCTGGGAGTTAGTGGTAGATTATATAGAAAAATTAGTAATAAAACCAATAAATAATAGCAATTGATAGATATGCCATATCGACCACAATGCTTATTTAAAAAACTAGCGGGAATATATAGTTTCTGCAATACTAGCTTGGTTATGTAATAAGATATTTATATGCTTGGAGGCACTATACTCTTCCATAGATCAGAAATACATCTTTGCATATTTTTGTAGCTTGTTAAGAAAAAGTCAAATTTCTTAGTCCAGTAAATTACTCACTAATATCACTTCTCATCATAGTTTTTTATATTTTATGAGATTTGTTGCTCCTAGTTTTTTCCTTGTGTCAGGCTAAGCCCTGATAATCAAAATATCATATTTCAGTTAATCTAAGAATACTTAAATTTTATACTAAATCCAAAATGTAAAGCTAGCATTATAGCACAAAATATTTACCGCCTATACAATTTTAGAATAAACCATTTATTAAATCTAAGGATTTGGTTTTAGAAATTTAGCATAAACTTCAAGATTCTAATTAAGGCGGTATTGAGAAGCTTCTGTAAAAAATATATTTCACAAATCAAGTATTGTTGCTTTCTAGAGCAATAATTGGTGCAATAGTACTGAAACATACAACCTTACTATAAATGTGACAGGTGATGAACTAAGTGAGACCTTTTGTAAAAACTCTTAACTAAGTAGCAGTTCTTTGGCAAGATAATTATGTGCTTTTATGTTAGTGGTTAAACCTTTAAAAGATTAGAGCCCAACGAAGATCCTATCTTTTTATAACTAATGTGGCCTAACCCAAAAGGGGTGTTGGGAAGTTTATATGACTGGATGATATGCTACCCATACTGGCGGATCAGAGTGGGAATTGAGATGAGTCTCAAGATTTATGGAAAAGGTATATGGATAATAATCAATTGAAATATCAACCAACTGGCAAATTGAGGGGAATTATGCTGAGATAAATATAAATGAAAGCTTCGAGAAAAGGGAAGAAAAATAGAAGACTACCAAGCTGAGGATGCATCTTGCTTGGAGAAATGAGATCTAAAGAGTCATATGGATGATTGAACAGGAATGTATTTTCCCGTGATTAGGTTGTTGCAGATAAAATCTACGATTAGTATAAAGATAATAAAGGTCAAATAAGGAGTAATTTCTGTATATACTTTATAAAGTTTAATTGAAGTTGACAATCTTCATATCATCTGATTGGGTTTTTCAGTAGCTGATACCCTGTGCAAACCAACTCAGCAGAATTAATCTTTTACGCCAAGAATTAACAGGGGGCATCCATGCAATTTATTTGTAATGGTACCAAATAAAACTGAAACAAAAACTTCCAATATGGCGCTATTATGTAAAGCCTAAGTGGTCATATTAGATTGGAAAGGGTGCTGGGCGTTTCCTGTCCACCACAGACTTATGGAATTTATAAGAGAAGACAAAAATGGGAATGGGGGAGTCAGAAAAATGGAGCAGAATGTGGAAGAGCGTAAGGCTGTCTTCATCCACAAATCATGCAGCGTGCTCGCCTCTACTTACTGAGAAAGATAGAACTCAGCATATTTTATAAATTCTGTCAAAAAAAAGAATTTTATGGCTCTTCTGGTTTGTGGATAGTGGTAATTGAATACCGCCAACTTGGCGGTATCAGCGCATGGGCAGCTCATTACAAACTTGAGCTACTCATTTTTTGTCCCAGACTTCCTCAAGAAATTTTCTGTTAAATTAGGGCAAAGATTCCCTCAACCTTATGCTATATGGCCTCATGGAAGACTTTGCAGAGAAAAGCGTTGGTGCAGATAGCGTCTGCTTTTTTGCAAGCTGAAACTTATTTTTATAGATTAGAAATCCCTTACAAGGGCGAGAACAGCGCTGATGTTTAGATTTTGGAGGCTGGAAAAATTTCAGCAGATCAAAAAATGTGGTTAATTGCAAATGGTTCGCCAGTATCTTAGGTAAACCATTCAAAGTATTCAAATTGGTTTGATATGGACAAATTTGGAGCAGCAACAGAAGAAGGTTGTTTGAGGAGCAGCCTTTGGCCCACAAACTATCAACTAAGGAAAATTCACAAGGGCCTGAGCAACAACATTTTCCTGCACAGCTAAAAAAGTTGGGTTTTGATTCTCTGGCACAGCAGGAGCTGTGGATTAAGCGGTTGTGGGATGGAAGAGAGAATCAAACTCCATTAGAAAAATTATGCCTGATTGGTGGCAAAGCCTATTCCAGCTGGAGGAGAAATGGAAGATGCTGCAGCTGCAAGAGAGGGGCACTGCACTATAAAAATCAAGTATAAAGAACAAGAGGCAGAGAGTTCAGCCGTTCTTTTTGTGGACTTAGAATGGGTGGGTGGGCGCAGAGTGGATCACGGTACAAGGTAATTTCAAGATGGGTGATCCAGTGGAAGGGGTAAATGTTGCAAAGACGTAAGGCCCTGAAAGGCAGCTGGCCCCATTAGGAACAAACATGGAGAACAGGATTGGCGATATAAGTGGACAATCCCTTCAGGAGCTCCTGGTATAGATGCTCTAGGGAAACGTGTTTTAGAAAGCTGAGAAACTTTGCCATTAGAGTAGCATCTTCCAGAAGCTGATTACCAGTGGTGGAAATGAGAGTATTTACTTAATGAGCGACATAGTTGCCACGAACATAGACTGTGCTTCACTAGAGTTGCACATGTCAATGTACCCATGAAGGGAAGAAACAAATAGACCACCAGGTTTAAATACTGGCTGCAACATATTAATGATGAAGCACTCAATTAGGGAAAGAGATTCCCATACTTGACTTTAAAGACAAAGTGCAGGTTGCTCCAGAGGGAGCACAAAGGGACTTCAAAGCACCGTCTGAGAGAACGTGGGGTGTTGAGCAAGTTCTTGATGGGGGACAAAGCGATTGGTAAGATAGAGGTGAGTAGAGATATCCCAATTGCTCTTTTGGCAGCAACTGAAAATTCTATAAGTGGCAAACCATCACCCCATATGATGGTAGCAGGCGTCATAAATGGCTTAAATTGAAACTTGAGTTAGCTGGGAGGAATGGTTGTTGTATTTATAAATTTTAATTTAAATTTAATCAATTAAGTCATCAAACAAAAAAGAGATTGAGCCACTGAAGTATTATCTTCTTTATCTTCAATGTAATTCACAATTTTAAGCACCAAAAATTCTATCAGATATTAACATAGATTCAAAAATAAAATTTAAATGATGTTGTATTTAATTTTTATAAAAATAATATTTTTGTAATTTTCAAGTAGCTATAAATTACTTTCAATTTGGGTTCTACGGCAGATTATTAGTTTTGAAGGCGCTTAGATATTCTAGCCAAATTAGTATGGAACCAATTTATAAATTGTCAAATATAAGTAGTTTGAGAAGCAATGGCTTCTTAAACTAGATAAATTTTTTAGTTAATCAAACTATACTAATTTACAATTAATTTTTAAAGATTATGCGATCTTTCCACTTGAATCAATATAAATATGAATTCATTTTTGGTCATTAAATTGCTATCAAAAAGCTTTTAAATATCAGTCCGAATTTTATTTTTGTTATTAACAATGATAATATAATGCTTGGTTATCTTAAAGCCATTTGAAGTATGTCTTTTAATTTTGTGTTCATAAGAAAACTTATAATCATCTCATATTTCTCATAACCTAATTATAACCCTTGATAATAATATAAATCCACGTCTGTATGGGCGAGAGTTTACATTTTGAGTTATATATGACAGTTATGTTCAAAGAACACAGATATTGGTATCAAATTTGGCTCCTAAATTATTTGAGTAGTAAAGTTTTTTATAGAAGAATTTTTCAGGTTAGGGGTTCCAACTAAATCAGAAAGGTTATTTTGATAGTAAATTATTTCTAGGGGCACCTATTTGGTTTGTCTTGCATGAACTTTAGTGTTCATCTGGGTTACTATGTTGGAATAGAACCTAGGACTTTAATGATCAGTCAATTGTAAATATATTCTTATGTTGTGTTTAGAAATCTAAAAGTAAATGGTCACATCCTAATAGTTTTGACAAGATTGATTCCATTGCCAATACTATTGAGATACTCTTTAAATAACTTCATGGAATTTTTTCATAATTTTAGCTTTCCAATCATAGACTATCAGGTCGCCGGGATGCCAAAAGATTGTTAGACTCAACGTTCTTAAATCATGAACGTTCTGTTTAGCCACTGATGGCATATATTAGAGTTTAAATGCAATCCACAAAACTCACCTGAATTTCTCATATTTTTTTGAAATGGCTTTCTTTTGGAATGCACTAGGTCATCCCTTAGGTGAGTTGTATCTATTTAGAAAAATTCATTTTGACCTGAGTTTGGTTCATGGGGAGAGGATGGAAGTCCTAGAACCACTTATGGCGTTTGAAAATGTCCATGGTAGAGTCATTGCCAGCACTAAGATATATTGTCCACCAGGTCGTAGCAGAGATGGACTAGTGGTCCCACTATTGTGGGAATACAGAAATTAAGGACAATATGCAAATGCTCAGGAGAAAAAAGACTAGCTAGCCCTAGATGCCTTGCACCTCAGCCTGTACATTTTTGGGATTAATTCAGCGCATTTGAGCGCTCATTGTTAGCCTGCTAGGTGTCAGAGTATTAATTTAATCTTTGCCTGCTACACCACATTCCATTTGGGTCTGTATGCGCCATTTTTCCAAGCAGGACATTATTTAAGAAACATCTGATTGTTTACCATTGAGCACACCAAAATGCTTGTTTGCCAACTACCAGGTAATAATTCCTATAAACTGAGGAGACTCTCCAATAGGTCATCTGGCTTGCTGCCATGGCAAATGAGTCCTTGAGAAACTCGTTTGTTGAGATAACCCCCAGTTAGCATTTTTAGCACCAGGTGGTCTCAACCTAAAGGGGGGATACACCAATCTCCCAATTAGCATGTTATACTTTACAAATTTTAGAATACAATTTATAATAATCTAAAATTTGCACTTGCATAAGAGCATTCCTATGGCATATAATAAATATAAAAAGCTATACTAATAAATTTAGGCTAAACTATTTGGTTAACAAAAACTTACTAAGGTGTTAAAAGCGTTATAAGAAAAAGATAAACATAAGCTAAAAACTGCAAAAGATATATATACAACATTTCAACACACAAGGACCACTTTTATAAAAAATTCTTGTGTAAAACGCTCAGACTCTTGTAAATGTCATGCGCATCTGAGATAAAAACAGACATAGTTTAGTAAGCTGGTTCAAGTTAAATGAACAGTCTTAGAACTATTTGTAGCTTTTGACCCCAACTATTAAGATTACAAGGTTATGCAGCCTTATAGAATAAAAAAGATCAGTCCCAAGGCCCTTCCATTCCCCTAATCTCTGACCTAAAGCACACTATAGACATGAGATGAATGGCGGCTGCTCCGCCCTGCCTTCCAGGGTCCTTCTTCCGTTATATTCCCAATCCCAATTACATAATAGTATCAGAATCTGCAGAGTTTTAGATGAAAAAAAATCAGAAAAAAAGTATTTGAGGTGGGTCAACCTTGGGATAAATATACCACATCAAGAATTTTTCTAAACAGTACAGGTTTCAATCTTGTATTGAACAAAATCTGCACTAGGGTGGAAGCAGGAATTACCCTGCCATGCTAACCGCCCTTGAAGAAAATTAGAAAGCTTTTTAAAGATTTGAGTAAGGTAATGAAGTTAAGCACCTTGTCCCCCATTCCCTGTCCCCAAAATGTGGCCCAATCAGAGGCCACTGAAAAATTATAAAATTTGACACCTGAGGCAACCCCAGTTAAAAATGATTAAATTGATAAGCCAAATTTGAGAAAAAAGTTACGGAAAAAAGGTCAGAAATGTGTATTAATCTGGCACCAAATTCTGATATTGTTAAAAAAGTGCTTGGCCAGTCCAAACTTGCCAAAACCTCCTGAGAATATCTCAGAGACTTATTTTGATATTATTACTGAGGTGAACAAACTGAAGCAATAATTTTTCTCCTTTATAAAAATTGAAAATTAGCATTTGAACCTGAAGTTTCCGTCTTAGTAAATTACCTCTTTAGCTCTCCATAAAGCCCAGCTCCCTGATAATGATAGGGTGTTGAGTTATTTGTTTACCTTACCCTTATTAATTGTATACCTTTAAAATTATCTAGTTTGCATATAATTTAGATATATAATTTAAATGTTAGTGGCTTTGAAGAAGGAGATAATGATAGAGGTATCTGTTTAACTTGTTGAGTTAAGCAGCTTTGAAATCATTAAGCCCGCCCCATCTTTGCATCCATAAAATTAAGAAACCCATCCTCTCCCACCTCCCCTAAATCAATTTCCTAAGGTAAGGTGACGCCTGGCAGTCTGGAGTTGCTGTTGAGGGTGTACAAACACACAAACTAACACCCCAGTTTTCTCTTGGCTCACTTTTGGTTTAACACTATCTGTACTAGTTAAATTACATTTTAAAAAGCAATTTCTGTTTAGACCCAAATATGTTAGCTTTTTTCTTTTTATTATAATTGTAGTACTAAATTATTTTATTTAACTAAGGCAAACCAACAAGGGGGCGGTCGATTGCAAGTTTAGAGGAGCTAAATTTATACTAAAATTAAAACTAAAATATTCTGAATGAACGAAAAAGATGAGAATATCACTCTAACTGAATAAAAACTAAAATTATCCAACCAGGTTGGAGCCAGTGACCTGCTATTCGTCCATGGCATAGGTGAGGGGGAATCAGGAGGCTCATCGTCCTCCTCTAGGTTGGACAGTGTATGGAAAAGAACTGAGAGCATGGGCGTGTGTGCATCCTCAAAATTGGGGTCAAGGTAGAAAAGTGAGGCTTGCAACTTGAACTTTGCTATGAGGAGGGTGGTGATGTATTTATATAGGGCTTTCTCAGCCTCAAGACAAACTTTGGGGAGGATAGCGAAGGTGGTGATGTTGTTGCTGGTAATTGGTTTTAAAGAAAAAAATTTGTGACTGCTGCAACTTTATGTATTTCTTTGTTAGCAACTTGGTAGAATCAGAAATGTTCTTTTATATGTACTTGGTTCTTGGGGGAAGGTCAGGGATGGATAGACCCTTAGCTAAGACTGCGACTGATTTCACTATGGCCTTTCAGAGTGGGCAACAATCAGGGAAGGCAACAGCCTCTTTGGTGAGATGGCGGTCACTTTGGGTTTCATCAGCATTGGGAATAGAGAATAATGCCAAGTTGGGAATTGAGCTGCATATTCTGCGTTTAGGTACATTTTAGGGTATGAGGTCTTTACTGAGTTGAGTACAGGATTACAAAACTCATCAACTTCCTCTAAGTAATCTTGGGGATTTTGCTTGAAGATGATTGATTGATTAGTATATGGGTGGATTGGGTTGTGTGGCTGGGTGAATTTTTTAAATTTACTAGGTTCCATGCTGGCTCTCAGATTGGTTGGATTAAAAGTGTGATTTTAACAGGTAGGTTCTTGATTGTCTGAATCAGTTGCAGCTACAGCTGCCGCATTGGGGGAAAGAGGAAGAAGTCTTGTGCCCCTTCAAAGAAAATTTTGGGATCTGCAATAGGAACATCATAGGATGAGTTGGGTGTGAGGGCTTCTGCTCATGCTATGGAGAGGCAGCGCCATTTTAAATGGTCCAGGTCAAAACAAATGAAGCAGATGGTACGCCCTCCATCTACTCTGGCCCAGAAAGGGTAGTTGATAGCAGAGGTTAGAAGGGTATGAGGGGAATCAAAATGGCAATTTTGTTGAGCTTGGGCATATAGTAGCAAGGCGCAAGGTCCCAAGAGTCATTTGGCTCCATTGGGAACCACTAATTGTAGATTAGGATCAGTTTCATATGCCAGTATCCAGCTATTAGTTCATTGTCTAAACTATAGGGGGGAGATGAGTGGTGAGGCCTGCAAATTAAACCACAAAAGTAGTGTAATCAGGCAACTGGGTTCAAGTGGTTGGGAGGGGGGTGCCCTGGACTATGAGGAAAATGGTAGCTGCAATTGCAGCATCAGCTTCAAAGGTGAAGCCAAGGTCAAATACCTCTTGTAAGGGCATAAGTTGATAAAGCTTGCAGGCTGCATAAGCGCCTGAGCTAGTTCTACTATTTTTTGTCATTGTAAGAAAATAATTTGCCACATTCAGCCTTGAGACTGAATTGCATATTGCTTTGGGGGAGCACAATGGGTCTACGAGGCACTGCTTGGGATTATGCAAGGTGGGGGAGATCCTTGAAGGAACATATCAACCTGAGGTAATGTGGACTGATCAATCTAGTTTGAAAGCATTTTCCCATTGGGAAAAAACGCTAGGTGGTTTCTCCACTGCCCCATTTTGGAGCACCAGGTGGTATAGATGAGGACATTAGTTTTTTTGTGTGTTGGTCCTTTGGAGTTGCTTAATCCTGCTCAAATTTGTAAATTCACTTGAAAGTGATGTCAAGTGGAAAGAAAAGTTGTAGTACTAATTTATATTATGAGAAAGTAGTTTTTAATTATTATCTACCTACTTATATCTTTTCTATTCTACGTTTATTCTTGCTCCTTCACAAATATTTTACAAATTGTTTAATCTTATTAAATTCTCTAATAGTTAGGCCTTATATTTAGCTATTTTAAAAAACACTTTGAGTCTAAATTGGAGGATATATCTTATATTCTATATGTCCACCTCCAAACAATTAAATACAGATGAGTTTTCTAAAACATATATAAAGTCAATGTAAAAAGCTACATCTTGGTAGAAAAAAACTTAAAAATCTTTCACGTTGTAAGTATCTTTAGTGCTTAATTAATAAAATATTATTTTACTATACAACAAAAATTAATGTCTAAGGAAAAAGTCATCTGATTCATTGATTTTTTTAGCCTATAGTATAAATGTTTTTAATAGAAAGCCATGAATCATGCCACTTAGGGTATGAGCCAGATGATTCTGAAGTAGAGATTGAAATCATTATAATCTATACTAAGGAATTAAATACTCTAAGTCACTAAACCAACTTCTTGATATATCCACCCTCGATATTTTAACATCAATTTTAGCATAATCTAAAGCCTCTTTAACTATGTAATATAACTGGGCTACTCACGTTAGCTTAGTCCAGATCTCAATCTAAATTACTATGTGTTCTGATTAAGTAGGATACATCTGAAATGTCTAAAAAATAATAATTTATATCTATTTACCATCTTAGTCAAAACATTAGAAAGCTCTTTTTCAAATCTGGTTAGCTATGAATGTATATAATTTACAGGTGAAGATCTTAAAGTGGTTGTAGGATTCTGTTTTAAGGTTCTCAACGGCGCTTATGCCAGGAAATCCCAACAATCAATGCGTGCTTCAAGTCTAAAACTTTTGCAAGTATCTTGTTTTTAATGAGGGAGTTCAAGTTTCACTTTAATCTCAGCTTATAAAGTATCCATACTATGGTAATAGGGCAAATAAACATTTTAAAGTAAAGATACCAAATGAAGATTTAGATAAAACAACGTAATTTTATTATTACATAAAATTGGGATATCTATATGGTTTTTTCAATAATACTATCCGCATAAAAAGACAATAAAACAATTAAAGAAGAATGTTTTAATGGGACCATCTAGTACTAAAAAAAAGAATGTTTTAATGTAAGCTCTTCAATGATTATCACACTTTTAATTGTAGTTAGTCTTTAGCTTAGATTTTAAAAGGATTATTGAAATCTAAAATACCCATCCTGATATGACTTTGAATTAATCATTTATCTTTTGGCAGATTTGGATCTGTACCTTTCAATGGTATTTAAATTTCAGCCTCTAAAGTTACTAGTAGAACCATTGCCTCATGTTTTGAGTTCTTTTATGGCTAATTAATACACTAGCGCAAGGATTTGAAGCCTTAACTTGGATCTGAGTAGAATTCATTACTGCTTTTAGCGTCAAATTTATTTTATTTATTATATGTAAATTGGAGTACTTTCTAAAAACCCATAGTAATATTTCTCATGTTTTAGAGGGGTTTGCTTAGTTGATCTTTGTCTTAGTATGCCTGATACCCAGGTCTTTGACATTATCCCTTAAAGAATATTGGCAGGGATGTACCAGCTTAAGAGTCAACTATGTACTTGGTTTATTGTGACTCAAGTTTCTAGAGAATTAATTGAGTATTCTTCTCCACACTTTTTGATTATGATATAGGGTCCTTCCCAGATGGAATCTAATTTTCCTCAATGTGGCACTATGCAGTTGTAGTATTATAAGACTAAATTAGTAATACCAAAAGCAGGACAAGGTTGACAAATTGCGTTTGCTAACTAGAAATCTCTTATGACTGTTTTGTATAGATTTTACATTGCATCATACTGAAGTTAACTATTTTTTACACCAATTTTTACCACTTTCTCAGGATCTTTGGTTTCATCTCTGATAACCACTTGTGCCAATTGGGCTGGGATTCCAGGTTATATTCTGTATAAAGACTTAAACAGGGATAGTTAGTTTACAGTGATAGCTGATACGGTAAGCCGTCAGTGCACTTGTGAGGTATTGATCACAATGCAAGGGATCAAAAGTAGCCATCTTCCTTTATAGTTACTAGAGTCCCATTTAATCAACTACACCCTACTCATTAATGGATTGTAGGGCGCTGAGAATAGCTGTTGCATCCTTATGCTGGTTGGTAGGATCTTCACAACTCTTAAGTTAAATTTTTTTCTGTTATCTCATAGCAATACCAGGGTACAACCATGACAAGTAAATATACCTTATAAGAAGTTGACGGTGGCCTTTAATTTTTTCACAGTAATGACAGTTGCTTCAATCCATTTTATAAATTGATTGATTTCTAAAAGGATGTATTGATCTCCTCCTGATTATTCAGGAGTTGACCTACAACCTTTAAAATTATGGTATGCAACAGCTACTTTGGGGACATTGGCTTCTACTTTTACTTACCTTATTCAGAGATGTGTTCTGACAAGTTATGCAAGCATTCAAAGCTTCCACTATGGAGTTTATAATTCATTCCCACTAGTAGCAACTCTTGATCTATGTACAAGTTTTCTGGCCCTTCCATGTCCCAAGGTATTGGAGGCTTCCATTAAAACTGGTACCCATTTCACAGGTCTTAATTAAGGTAACTAGGCTTTTCTGACTTTCTTCTATAGTGACCCATTGAGAATTTTCATTTTCTTAAAGTGTCATTTCAAATTTTTATTGGTTCGTCTTCATACTCCCTAGAGTCTGGTTTCATAAGTAGGTCATGTAACTATTCAGCTTCGCTATTGTAAAGGTATAATAGGGCATTCAAGTCAGTACATCTACATTCATGTTTTTCATTACATCTCATTTTACAATATTTATGTCATAGTGATGAAGCTTGAGAGCTCATCAGGATAGTCTTTCTGTCAAATCTTTCATGTTTTTCAGCCACTTTATATAGATGTGGTTTGTCACGACTGTAAAGTTCATAACGTTCAAGTAAGGTTTGAAAAATTTTTTCCATTAGTAAAACTACTAGATACTAATTCTCCATGAAACTATAGTTTCTGCAGTTTTTAACGACTTGTTATAATAAGTTAATGGGTAGTTGATGCCTTTGTTGTAAAATTGTAGTAGTATGGTCGCTACTGCTAGATTAGATGCATCCATAAAGAGGATAAATGGTTTCTGTTAATCCAGATATTGCATATATAGCCTTTGTTTTGATGATTCTTCATTGTCTCAACACAATTTTCTGTTATACTCTTCATACAAAAGGTGTATTTTATGCAAGTAAGCATATTAGAGGCTTGGTGAGTTGAACAAAAATTGAAGATAAAAATATAGCAATACACCATCATTCTTACAAATAACTATATATCTCTGAAACTCTTTCTTCCAGCAATCTTGAAAGTTTCTTAATTTTCTCTGTATAAGGTTTTAATTCCTTCCAATGATTTAGAATGTCCTAAAAATTCCAATCCTGTTGTGGGAAGGTGCAATTTGTGGGTTTGTTCTTAATATTATCTTCTCATAATCATTTCAAAAAATATATAATATTATCTAGATTATTGATGAAGACTTATGAAACAACGCTGTCATTAAAAATGATACCACAGTTCAATTAAAAATATTGCATGATATGATCCATTACTTGTTGAAATGAGGTGGGCGCGTCACATAATTCCTGAGGGAGCCAGTTAGGTTAAAATAACCTAAATACATTTAAGGCGCACTTTACTTGGTCCACTAGCAATTGATATCTGCCAATAACCGCTGGCAAAATCCATTGCAGAGAAAATATTTGAGATAGTAATTTAGGCCAGAGCGTTGTCTACTTGTGGAAGAGATAGCCGTCCTTCTTTGTGAGGAAATTTTAGCTTACTGTAATCCATCATTATGTAGCTGCAATCATTGTTCTTCTTTATAATAGTAGGGATAATCATGTACTCTAGGAAAAAACAAGTAAGCTGCCAACTGCTTATTGTTTTATCTCAGTCATCATGTATTGCTCCTCTACCTTCAATTTTCTATATGGCTTTGATTTTATTGGACTTGATTCCTATATCAATGCTGTGTACCCAACTTTTATGACTATAATCGACATCTGATGTGAAAAAAAGTATCTTGATAAACTTTATGTATCTTTTGCATCATCTCAAATTCCTCCTAATTTAATTTATTAGATATTTAGACTTGGGGTAGTTTGTAAATTAAGTTATTGTTAGATAGTCCCAAATCAAGCTGAGTACTGATAAAATTAACTTGTCAATTTCTTTAATTATAATTAATTATTCTTTCCTACTCTCCTGGTGCTTCTTGACTAAGATTTTGCAATTTTAAAGGTTTTTGAGAATTTTTTGATTGGCCACTGAAAATCTTGGTACAAATACTCTGGGTAGTACTCTAAACTCAAATTTACTAACTTCAACAACGCTAGTTGGTTAATAAGCAGTACAGATGTATCTCAAAATTTATGTTAGTTGAAGCCACTCTTTGTTCTCCTAAGTCCAATTTTCATATATTTGGTAGCATAAAGTGGTATGTATCAGCTGCATCTACTGAATCAGGGGACTTTCTCATATATCGTTCAGAAGTAGAATAATGTAAAAACAAAGTGGAAACAAGGTACATAACTAGACAAGTGTATTTCTTCTTGTTAAATTATTTACTATCCAGCACAAATGGAACTCTGTAGTTGAGAGAAGATAGATACAATTTTTTAAGTTTATATCTCCTTTGTTATTTATCATAAATTGACCCCAATGAATATGCCATATTGGGTATTGTCCAAAGCATTAGTTGGAGCTTAAAAAACGCTTGCTGATATGAATTGGTAAGGAATAGAAAGCACATATTGCTTTGGCGTTAATTGGACCTGCGGTGCTATACTCCTGGGTGAACACAAAGTCTGGGGCAAACTTGATCACTAATGAGTCAAGATGAGACAATGTGAAGGGAGGTGCTAGGGTAGCGGCAGATAAAGTTTATACTGGCCTGCCAATTGGGATGCAAAAGAACTCAGGATGTGAGTTAGAATGCCAGAGGCACTGATGCTTGAATGACGTTTAGATGGGCTGGGAAGTAGGTGAATTATGAGTGCCAACAGGCCACAAAAGTGAAAATCAACCTGGCAAAAAGCCTTGATGTCACAACCACAAGTCTGATGGGCCAATCGTGGAAAGATGTTGAATTGTATTAGCAGGTTTGGATTCCACCATAGGGAAATTGGAGTGGAGCAATTGGTGAGAGTTCAGATTCTCGCACAGAGATTGGGAATAATTTTTGCCCACAAAACGCTGAGTTCCTGGTGGCGAATTGTTTCAGCAATTAGAGAAAAGTTCAGAAAGGCTTGAGCACATTATTCCAATCAACTGCGGAAGATAACATGGTCACCAACATAGCCACAATGGCCCAGTCATTGTGTGCCCCATAAATTCACATTGGGGGTGTCACAGGATACATAAATAATGAAAATAACTAAACTATGACTTGAGCAAGGGAATTTTTTATTGAAATTAATAGAGAAAATTACTATCAATCCTCCCTGTGAGGTAAGACTGCTTAAATGCCCAGTAAATTTGGGAATAGCTTTGGGATGCAAGAGATTGAGCCCCCAAGTTTACAGCTTAAATTGGTGGGACTTTAAGTGGGGAAATGTTGTTCATTAAAACTGACCCCAAAGGTGTTGTCAGTGGGCCAAGTTATTGTCAATTTATCCTAGGCTCCCAAATTGCAGTTTTGCCATTAATATGCCAATTCAAGCATCAACGTCTTACTCAGTGGTTAACAGAAGCCTCCCAAGGCCATTCCACATAGGGTTGGCCCTAAGAGGTCATAAATGGGTTTGAGATTTTCAACCCAACTGCACCTGATTGCTCAGGTGCCCATTCAGCCATGTGGGGTTTAGTGGATTGAGGTTTCATTGCCAGCGGGGAAGGTTCTATACTGTTAGCTATTTTTGCTAAAAGCTCAATGCTGTTGGGTATTGTTTCTGAAGGTTCAATGCTGTTGTCTATTTTTTGCCAAAGGTTTGATACTGTCATTGATTTTTGCCAAATTTGAGGTCATCCTAAAGGGGAGACTCACCTCATCCATCCTGTGCTGGTCCCTACTCACTGAAATCTTGATGCAGATTTAATCAATCTGCCATAACAAATCCTCAATTATTAGTATAGGGTTAGGTGGCAGAATTTAAAAAGGTGAGCCATGACCCACCGCTCATCCACCACATGGGTGAGGTCAGCATGGGAGACGAGGGGTGTAACTGGCCTCTTCAGACCTTTTTTGAAGGTAAAAGGAAACTCACCCCAGTCTAAGCATAGGGGACGCTCCCCCAGACTTACATTATCCTTCACTTTTCTTAAAGGGGAGCGCCACTACTGGGAAACTGAGCGAGGACCACTTTTTTGTGTGGCTTGGTTTATTTGATCTCCATCGTTGATGTGATCTTTGGTTGAGGGTGAGGAGCATTGTGGTGGGTGGCGTGAAAGGCCTTGACAAGCTCCAAACAGTTAGCACAGTCCTGAGTGCCAACCCAGCTATTTTTATAGACTGGATAGCCCTTCTAAGCGACTAGATACTGAACTAATCTGCATGAGCGTTGTGAAGCCATAGTGGCATCAACTTCAGCTTCCTCCGTTCTCTTGATCATGGTGGTCTCAGGTTTTGGTTGGATTGCTCTCTTGAATGGGGACAACTGTGAGACATGGAAGATATGATGTTGCTTCCAGTGGTCCAGCAACTTCAAGCGGAAGGTGCCATAACTAAGTCCTCTTCCATCAGATGTGGGCTTAATCATTTTCTCACAAACTTTCATGAGGGCACCTTCTTGCGCAAGTTCTGTGTGTCCAGTATGGTTTGTGAACCTACCTTTAACTCAAGTGCCAGGAGATGCTTTTGATCTAAAAAATGTTTTTAATCGCTAATGGCCTTGGTCAAATGTTCCTGAACCAAAGACTGGGTGTCACGAATGTGCTGAACATGGTTGGCTGCAGACAGTACCTCTGGGAAAAGGCATGGACCAACGAAAATTGACAAGCTATACCCCAAGGTAGCTTTGTACAGGGAGAAGCATGTAGATGCATGAGTTCCGCTATAGTATGAAAACTGGGCGACTGGAAGGTCGTCCACCCAGGTATCCTGAGCAGCTGCAGCGTAGCACCACAGATATTGTTCCAAGATTTGATTGATTCTTTCAGTTTTACCATCTGATTGAGGATGGTACATGGTGGAGAAACAAGGCGTAATTTTTAAAATATTCAAGAGTTTAGTAAAAACTGCACCATAAATTGGGTCATAAAGTTATTGTTGATTTATTGTGGGAATCCTAACATAGAGAACACGTGCCTCACAAACAGGCGGGCGGTCTCCTTGGAGGTAGTGATGGAAGAACATGGTATTTACGGCAAGTTTAGTAAAGTGGTCTTTGACCACCATGACCGCTGTGAACCTATTGGAGCTGGGTAGCTCAACAATAAAGTCACGTACACCAATGTCCACAGCCTCACTGCCTGCTGCAAAGGGTAAAGAAGGCCATTATTACCAGACCAACCCAATTTGGCCTGTACACAAGTTATGCAGTTGGAAATTCATGCTGGAACATCCTTTGACAGCCCTGGTCAGATGTAGGTACGCTTAACTAAAATTGATGCATTACTTTTTCCTTGGGTGACCAACTGCAGAGGATCATGATGAGCTTGGATGACTTCGTCCTGGAGGAGGGGAAGTGCCCACAAACGCGACCTAAACTGGATAATCCCCTCAGTTAGATAACAGAGTGAATGCTTGGGAGTTGGAAGTGATAACTTCTACAAAAGCTCCACCCCTTCCACACATGCCATATGAGCCACTAAAACCTATGAGATCAAGGGCGCGTCTGGGCCTAAATTTGCTACTGAAACCATGGGAGGTGATGATCAAGATTTGAGTTGGCAAAATACCTGTGACAAGATCTGCCTCATCTGATTCAGCTGGGAAAAGAGCGGGATTATGACATAAAAGTTGGTATGTACGTTCAGTGCTCCCTTCGAAAACTCATATTTGAAATTAAAGCTGCACAAGTCTCAGTAGGTTTGAGCTTGTCAGTGCGCCAACTTCTGTGGCTTGCAGATATATAGGAGAGCTTAGTGGTCCATATGCACAGTCAACTTGTGTTGAGCACCATGCAAGAGATACCGCCATTGGGTCAAGGCCCACGCTACGGCTGCCAACCCTTTGTTGTAGATGACCCAGGATTTATCTGTGGAGAAAAATTTGCAGTAAAAGTATGCAACTGGTTGTTCCAACCCATTGTGCTCCTGAAGCAGGACTGCCTCATCATGGTATAAAACGCATCACATGCTACAATGTAAGGTTTGGAGAGGTTTGTGTGCTTGAGGATGGGATGTTACAAGAACACCTCTTTGATTGAATTGAATACCTGCTGGCACTCAGGCATCCAGCAAAAGGGAACATTTTTTCCTGTGAGTATATTCAGTGGCGCGGCCAACTGCAAGAGTGCAGGAGAGAAATTTTTCAGAAAATTATTGTGCCTAAGAAGCTTCTCAGTTTCTTCTGAGTCATTGGGGTTGGCCACTCATGGATGACATTCAATTTGCTGGGCGGGATGGCATACCTATCCTTTAAGATGATATTATCTAAGAAGGTAACTTCATCCTGGTAAAATTTTCACTTTGACGGCTTGATGAACAAACCTGCCTTATGCAGAACAGCCACCACTGCCTTACAAATCTTTCACAAGCTTTTTGAGTGAGGGGTACGTTAACAGGATGTCATTAATTTGTGCTACCGCGCAGGTGAGCTGTAGTCCCTTAGAACACTATAAATCATCTGTTGGAACGTTTCAGGTGCATTCTCTAATCCAAAAGATAATACGCGAAATTGAAATATGCTTGTCCTTGTTCAGATAGCTGTAGGCAATTTCCTGGCATTCTACTACCTGTATTTGATTGAAGGCGTTTACCAGATCAAGATTTAAGAATACCCATGACTTTGCAATCGCTTGGCCAATTTTCTGTTCCAGAAAAAATGTGTAGGAGTTGTGAACCGTTACATTGTTGAAGTGACCGTAATCCATGCAGGGGCGAAGTGAACCATCTGCCTTCTTGGCAAAGACAATGGGTGAGGCGACTAGGGATGTCTTCTTGAACAACCAGCCCTTCTTGAGCATATCATTTAACCATGCATTGAGGGCAGCATCCTCTTCTGCCATATGCGGGTACAGTGGGAAGTATATATTCACCACAACCACCGTTGTTCAAATTTCAATTTAAATTCAGTATGTGGGGAAAGGCATTTGCTTTTCAGAATCAAAAATGCTCTGGTAAGCCATCAACGCGGAGGGAAAATCTGGCAGAAGGCCCACGGGAGAAACCAGTGTTATAATAGACCCTTAGCTCCAAGGTTTAATGAGGGTGTCAAGCAATGGAAACTCGCCCTCCACCTGAGCGTTGGCAAAAGACAGTGTTTTTAATCCAGGTGGATTCTCACATGCTGACAATGCCACCAAACCGCACGCAAAATTACTAAAAACATGAGGTCAGTAATTGCAGAAAAGTGATCTAGAAGCTAAGATGGTTAACTGAGAAAGGCATGAGATGCCTCACTTTGAAGGATGTTTAATAGGCTGATGACATGACCAGCACCTCTGGCTCAAGTTCAAGTCTAATTTTGAGCTGCTGGGCAACTTCAACTCATAAAGTTACCCGCTGCTCCCATGTCAATTAGGGCCTCAAAGAACACCTGGTGTGCCCTGATTCTAATTTCCATTGGTAATAAAATTAGGTGTAATTCTGTTATTGTCAGTTGCATGCAATTCTTCTGGAAAAGTAGAAACTTTAACTAAAGCAGGTGAGAACATTTTTGAAGGAATGTAATTGTTTTGGGAAAGGAGCTGGATCACATTCTTCTCAAGATGGTCTTCTGTCAACTGAGGGGCAGGTGAGCTGGAGGTAACCAGCTCTGTCGCAAATGTAGTGTTGGCCCCCAGAACCAAGGCAGACACTGAATTGATGTCAGGATCAAAACCAAGCCAGGGTCAGAAAATCCAATCAAGGAATTATCACACCTTTGTGTGGAGATTGCGGTGGAAGGTCACATTAAACGGAGTTACTGCCATGCAGATCTGTTCCACTGTCTCCATATGGATGAACCAAATAGCGTGGTTGGCAGAGACTGAATCAATGCATTTCAGAAAATCGCTTGGATGATATCCAAGGGGAGATCAAGCACTGGGGCTTACTCATGGAAGTCTGCAACAAAGTAAGCCAAGCTTTGGGCTTCAGCAATCATAGAGAATAAACGGAACAGGCGTTCAGAATGCGGCACAGGAGTTTTCAAAGCTGCTGAAACTAATTTAATAAGTGTGGTGGGGTCACATGCCTAAATGGAAGGGCATAAAAGTCCTAACACCCACTGGTGGGCATCATCTATAATCACATCCAGAAGTTCCACACTTTGTTGAGCATTTGTTATCGAATTAAAACAGTCCAAGGTGATTGAGGACCACATCTGCAACTTGGTGAGGGTTTCAAGGACCTGATTGGCAACTTCAAGGAGGAAAAAGCTATAACCTCTACTTGAGGGTGGGCTGAGGTGGAATTTGGGCCAATGGGGCAGTTGGGTGTGGAGAGATTCTTCCTATGCCACCCAGGAACTGCTCACAATATTTGCGATTGACAGACAAGCAACAGGAGGCAGGCCACCAACTGCACATTCAGCTTTTAGATGGTGACCACTTCTGCACCCATCTCAACTAGAAGGGCAGAAATGGCTGGAAATAATGGATTGTCAATTATGTTAGGGAAGAGGCAGATAAAGTTTAGACTGACCTGCCAGTTGGGATGCAAATGCACCCAGAAGGTGAGCCAGAATACCAGAGGCACTGCTGCTTGAATAACGTTTAGATGAGCTGGGAGGTAGGTGAACAACAAGCGCTGATGGGATGCAAAAGTAAAAAGCAACCCGGCGAAAAGCCAGTCTGACATAACCCCAAGGCTAATGGGCCTAGGCACGGAAAAATGTTAAATTAGATAGGCAAGTTTTAATCCTCAATAGGGGAAATTGGAATGGAGTCATTTGTAAATGTGCAGACTCTCGCTCAAAGTGGAGATAATTTCACCCACAAAATGCTGAGATCCTGGTGGCAAATCGATTCAGCAATTGGGGAAAATTTCAGGAAGGCTTGACCACATTATAATAATTAACTGCGAAAGGCAACAAGGTCACCAACATAGCCACAATGGCCCAGTCATTGTGTGCCCCATAAATTACATTGTGGGGTGTCGCAGGATACAGAAATAATGATTATAACTAAAAAATTGGTTTGGAGCAATGGTGTTTTTTATTAAATTTAATAAAAAAATTGACCATCATACCTCCTTGTGAGGGTCAACTGCTTAAGTGCCCAGTTGATTTAGGAATAGCTTTGGGACACAGGGAATTGGGCCTTTGAGGTTATGACCTAAACCGGTGGAACTTTGAGTGGGGGGAAGTTGTTCAAATAAAACTGACTCTGAAATTGGTTGTGGCAGGATGTCATCATCGATTTGTCCTTGGGTGCCCAAATTGGAGTTTTGCCATAATTACGCTAAATTAAGTGACACTTTTTGCTTGATGGGTAGCAGGAGCCTCCCAAGGCTATCCCACATAGGTGCAGTCCCAAGTGGTTAGGAACAGGTTCAGGATGCCCAACCCACCCGCACCTGATCACTCTGGTGCCCGTTCAGCCATGTGGGGTTTGGCTGATTGGGGTTTCAATACCAACAATGAAGGATTGATGCTGTCAGCTATTTTTGCTGAAGGTTTGAAGCCGCTACCAATGTTTGCCAAAAATGAGGTCATCTTAGAGGAAAGACTCAGCTTATCCATCCCGTGATGGTCCTTATTTGCTGAACCTTGATGCAGCTTTCTTCAATCTGCCATAAAAATTCCCTGGTTTTTAGTACAAAGATGAATGGCTGAATTTTTAAAAAGTATAACGTAACCCACTGCTCACCCACCACATGGGCTAGGTCACCCTGGGAGATCAGGGGGGCGGCTGGCCTCTTCAGACCTTTTTTGAAGGGAAAGGGAAAACCATCCTGTCCAAGCATAGGGGATGCTCCCCCAGACTTACAGGAGGTCCCATATCTAAGGTAGCCATTACTTAGATCATCTAATCACAATTTTAACTTTGGTTATTGCTCTTTCAAAATTTTGCTGTAAGGCTAAATTCTCTAAGACAAGAATGTTGTATAGAGCTTCATTGTGGTCTCTGGATACTCCTTATTGATTTCCACTAGGCTGTGAATGCTCAAGTTGGATCAAATCTTTAGGGCAAGGAACTAGTTAGCATCACTAGCTGTATAAATTACTTTTGGACATTCAATGACTTGACTGAGGTAGGTACCCTCTGGGACTTGGGCATCATCAAAAATTTTTGGCATTTAAAAGTTCTGGGATGGAAATCTCAGTGGGTGCAACTAAAATTAGTAGCCATTATCTTCATAACTCTCTTTAGATTCATCACTCAAATAGTATAAAAGCACTTGGGGTGAGAAATTGGTACTATCATAGTATCAGGTACTTTAAATTGTTTGTCTCTTGAGTAACTGATCCTAAACTGAATGATTTTTTCCCTTCTGGCAAGTTCAGGATTCTTAAAGCACTCCTCTTTGGTGGAGTTAAATTTCTTGCATAAGTTATACTTAATCTTGTCCACCATCTCTTGTTTGGTTATCTACAAATTATAAAATTTTTTTGTAGGTGCCTTTTGGGTTATGGTTTGTGTATATCAACCACATTAAGTATAGCTTCCTTGACTTTAAGAAAGAGATGAAGCTTTGTAAACTGAAGCAACATATATGATCATTTCAGGATTACTATGTAACCCAGCTACACTGGCTACTATGGCATCATCCAGTTGATAATTTTTGATGTCATCAGAGCTTGAGCCACACTATAGAAACAATCCGCAAATTTAGCTAGGTTTTCAGCCTGTTGTAACGCAATTCTCATGAAAGCATGTTTCTTGATTTATTTGAGGTAAGCCAACCAGGGGACAGACATTACCAAAACTAAAATTAAAACTAAAAACTAACGTACCTAATTGGTTCAGACAAAACGCCCTAATGAGCGGATTGAGTGAAGCACTTCAAAAAAAACAACCAACCTGGTGGGCAGCGGAAACCGCTTATCTCTCCATGGCAGAAGGGGAGGGGGGATCAGGGGGCTCATCTTTGGAAGCAACTTCCTCTTCCCAGAATAGGGTACATGTCAAGGCAGACAGTAATGGTTTCAGGGCATCGGCGGCATGTGGTTCAATATTGCTAATGATTGGTATTTTATGGAAATTGCCAGCTAGGAAAATGGCACTGATATTTTCTGCTAAAGCTTTTTCAGCTTTAATGCGGGCGTCTGAGAGTTTAACAAATGTGGCAATATTGGTTTGGGTAATCTTAGCTTTTCAGATTCCGTGCTACAGTTACCAAGTTCTGGATGGCGTCTTAACATTTATATATAATATTTTCACTGTGACTATACTCTTTTGAGTAAGACTTTTGGGGAATCAGGAGGTGGAATTCCTCCTGTGAGCATCGCCACTGATTTGGCGACAGCTTTACAAAGGGGATGAAAATCTGGTGTTGCAGCTACTTCAACTGCAAGCTGTTGATCACTGCAAAATTATTAGCATTTGGCCATGGGGTATATAGTTGAAGGGGTATTTGACGTCCCATTCTGCATTAATGAACCGCTCAATTTGCAGAGATGGTTCTTTAATAAGTTTACCTGATTCATTAATTTCAGCCAATAACTCCCATGGGTTCTGGTTGAATTAGATTGGGGAATTGGCGTATGGTTGAGGTTTGGTTGGTTCATTGGAGGAAGCATGGGATTAAACTGGGATCCGATCTGATGCTTGATTGGAGGAATCATGTGTGACATTGGGGCGAGGAGAAGGCTGATTGGTGGTTGCAGGTGCAACTTCAGCAACAGGCTTTGGGGGAGGGGAGGTAGGATTGTACCCCATGCCAGAACTTGTACAGGGTGGGTGGCGGATTGGAGGTTAGCAGATGAGTAGTCCAATCCGTCAGAAGTGGCTAAGGAGGGGCACTTGCAATTTTAGTGGTCCAACTCAAAACATGACGGACAGATTGTCCGCCCACCCTTGACGCAGGTCCAAAATGGATGGTCAGGCACTAAAGGAATAATGGTGCAAGGGGGAATCAACACGGAGATTTTTCTAAATTCAGGGCTAATTGTTGCATATGCCAAGGCCCATACGTCGTGTGGCCCCATTTGGGACCATAAATTGTAAGATGGGGTTGGAGTCATTCGCTTCCAAACCATCCATCAGCTCCTGGTGGAGCACTTCAGGGGGGAGGTGGGTGGGAAAACCAGCAAACTGCACCACCAAAGTGGTGTCTGCTGAGAGCCAGGTCCGAGTTGTGGGAAGAGGGGTGCCCTGGAATACCAGGGGCACATTTACTGCAGTGGCAACATTGGCTTCACTTGTGAAGCCAAGGTCAAAGTACCCCTTATAGGGGTGGAAATCTATAAATCTGGCGGGTTTCATCACCACCTGTGTCATTTCAATAATAGCTTGGTCAAGGTATGGGAAGAGTTTTCCATAGTTGACCCTTAGGCCATAGCGTATGTTGCTCCAGGATGACAAGGGGGCAGTGAGGTACTGCTTGGGTATGAGCAAGGTGGGCATTGAGATTCTTAAGAGGAACAAATCAACCCATGGTTTTGGAATCACTGGGTGAGCCAGTCCAAACGCGTTTTACTGATGGATGGAAAATGGCAGAGGGAGTTTCTCCGCCGCCCCACACTGGATCAGCCAGTGGAGAATCTGAGGACATCATAACTAAACTACAACTGGTGATCAAGATTTCTTTAATAATTCATGTAATTTTCTCAGAAAGTTATGCAGAGCAGAAAGAGAGTCAAAAAAGAAAGCCTGTTTCTTCATCCCAATCTTTTTTGTAACCAAACTCCTTGTTAAGCGCTTCTTTCACTTCATCTCAAGTATTAATGCTATTCATTTGAGGGATCAAGACATCATGTGCCATGCAATCTAAAAGTTACAAGACACGTTTAGCCCTTTGACAATTAGTTGAAGCTTCCATTGTAGCTTTAAAGATATAAAAAAGATTGTAATATATCCTTCTCAAGATATAATATTGTACTAGAAGATAGGTTTAAAGGTTGCAGCTTCCAGTCCTGAGACAACATGTACTTCAGGAGCACACTATTCAGGGATTTCAGTATTTGTATCACTATGTAAAATTTGTTGAGAGCTTCAAAAATTTGATCTTGTAATGGTCTAGGATGCTGTTCCATTTCTTCAAAGGTGAGACTAGGGTGATATAGCAATTTTATGCGCTTTTTGAGAACAACTTCATCATGACAAGATTTTTTGATGCAAAAGGTGAGAGCATTGCTTTGTTGGTGAGCTGTAGAGTGGAAAGATTGTAAGTTTTTGATTTTTATCTTCTAACGCTTTAATAAGCCAGTTTAAGTCCTACTTCATCTCCTATCATTCATCCATTTGATAAGGTTTGTCCGTCTTGGTTTTTTGTCCCTCTATGAGTAATTTTCATCATTGCTCGCCCTCATTAGATGACAATAAGTCTGGTTAGAGTCTTCACAGTTAGCTGGTGCTCTCCTTAGATCATTCTCTAATCTGTTAAGTTGTTCAATAATTAGTTAGAGAGATTTTGTTGCTCAGGATACCAGATCCCTATCAAATGGGCTCCTTGGGTTATAAGATTTTGTGACACTGACTGAGCTTCTGAAGTTTGGTGGGCTTTGAGTTCATAAATTCATTTGTTAAGCAAGTTCTAATTGATACTTAATCAACTTAATTTAGTCTTCTCTTTATATATTCTAGTAGAAACTTGGCCATCCATTTTACCATAGGCTGTGGCGCCTTGCTGCTGAAGCTATTGGACAAATGTCTCAAATTAGTTTCTGGGTCGATTAATAGAGTATACAAGGCATTTCTGAGAAGTTCCATAGATTTCTCAAATACTCAATAATTTTTAATCAATGTTGGACATATTATTAAGAAGTTAGATGACATAAAAGCAAGCTTTTAAATATATCTATTTAAGTCTTTTCTACTTTCTGACGCTAAATTGTATTCTTTCTTATATAAATCTTCATGCCCCTAAGTATTGATGTAATTAAAGTTCCTCATTATGGAGTCCTAATAAGTGCACAATAAGGTATAGTGCAGGGTGTATGAACCATATGACATATCTGGATTAGGTTCACACCTTAATTTATTTCTTTAGGAGATCACTAGATTTGTATAGATATAATATGAGTCCTGTCCACGGCGGATGCTCCGTTGTGGATAGCTCTTTCACCTGCATTTATGATTCTGCAAGTATTATCTTTGACCATTTAATTTAAAATACAGATAGTCATCATAATTCTGGAATCCAAAGGATTTTCTTGTACTCCTCCAAATTATACCAAAGATGGAATTTCCTTACAGTTATCATCTTCACTATCTCCTTTGTGTACCCAGAGGGTTACACTATTGATTAAATTATCTTCCATGGTGCAATTAAATAGATTCAATATCGTTGATCAATGGCTGTTCCCCCTTTAGTGAGCACCAGCCTGTAGGGCCTCCATTTAAAAATGGCGTGATGGTGCTGGACCCAGTAGAGCCTGAGAGTCAATAATTGCTTCAAGTAATACTTTACATATACCATGTTTATTTTTTAATTAGGGAGGCCAAGTGCCGCGGAAGAGTTCGTGTTGGCTTAAAAACCATTCCATAACTGCTGGGATGAACGGAGTTAAACCAAACAGGCGAAGTTATGGTTAACTTACCAATTGTGGAAAGGATTGAACAATCCCTTTTTATAGTCCTCAGCAGCCCATGCACTCAGGATGACGTCATCCAGAATATTTTGATACCTTCCAGTTGGAGTGATTTATTAGAAGATTACAGAGCTATTGAAAAGCTAGGAATTTTGACCTTCCTTTATATCTTTGGGAGAGCAACATAATTTGAAATCATCCAAAGACAATTAAAAGACCCTTTTTAATCTCCTTAATGAAGGTGATTGAACCTTATGATTAACTTTACAAAATGCAGAAATCAACCAGTTTTGAGAGTTGTTTAGAAACCTGATGTAAAACATTGAATTAGTGCCATTAAATAAACCTGAAGCTGACCAGAACTTTACCAAATTGGGTAAAGAAGCAATAACCCAAGGCAGAACTACAGCCCACAACCCTAATTGGGAACTGAATAATGGGCCTCTGGACATTTTAGTTCAGTAACAACTACCACAAGACAAAGCACGCTGATACAAGAATTGAATCAAATGTTTGCTGTAAATAATGCAGAAGTCAGATGATTGCTCATTAGGGGATCATGAAGATCCTAATTTTGCTACCCCAATTTCACAATTTATTTTGCAATTTACATTCATTTTATATCTCAAAGTTTTACAAGAAGTATAATTTAACTACAAATGTGCTTTAAAATAACTTTTCTTGCAGAATCTTTGTTTATCCTTCTTGTTTTGATTATATCAGCTTAAGTATTTAATTGCCAGTAGCCAATCCAGTATAAGCTGAGTAAATGATAGTAACCAATTGAAATCTGCTCTAGAAAAATAGTTTAAGTTTTTGCATGGATACCTTGGAGTTTAGCTTCTTAGGAAGGTTGTATAAAATTCCACTTTGTCTCAAGGGCCAATTTAAAAAAAACATATCAGAGAGTGCCACAAGAGTTTAGCCATGGCATGAATAGTTTTAATACAAAATCAAAGCTAAATAGGGTAGCATTAGTAGAGGTTTCTACAATGAGGATAATCATATTTTTTAAAAAGGGTGTCTGGTGTCTATTCTGTGTGGAACAGATTCCTTAAGCAGCCAATAAATCTCACAAGTTAAGAGCTCTAGGGACATCAAGCTGACTGTGGTGCTCATTACAGGGGTGACACTATCAGATCAAGTTAAGAACATGAGACTTTAAAGACCAATATGATGATGAGGATATGAATTTTTTCATGGAGGGGATTCCTCAGAACATATGGAGAGAGAGTATGGAAACATCCGTTTAAGGATCTGCTCCTTAGAACTCTAAATGTCATACTTATAAATCCAACTTGAGCGCATCAAGGTGACTCTAGAAGAGCCATTATTGCCTCCATATTAATAGTGAGAGATGACCTTCACTCATATTAAAGCTTGAATCTGGCATTAAGGAGATGAAAGATAAAATTTTATTCCTTAAGAATAAAAATGGAGTGACTATCTGCAACTTAAATGAATATTGAGAGCATTAAAACAGCACAATTTCATGATGTATGACATGGACAAGAATCTAAATAAGTTGAAGGCTCAATTCCATACTTTACCAGACTTTACTCAACTCAACAAATTACTCAAATTTAGATAATAGTCTTTGCCACTCAAATGACTTCTGCACAAACAAGTATGGTTGCGCTGAACTTATTACCAATAACCCAAACTTCAAACCTTATTTCAAGACCATGTACACACCATAGAAATGAATATTTTTGGTTTCCTACAGATGTATGAGAATAACATGGATGGTGTGAGAAATTGACAAAGTGCTTGTCATGTGAAAGGATGTATGATTGTGAGGCATAAGAGATTAACAGTGTGAGCTCATGACATGGAATGACCTGGAAAAAAGTAAATTGCATCTAACTCTCAGAGTTTAGAAGTAAACAGAATGTCCAAAACATGAAATGGAAGTTTTTACTTATAAAGATGGGCAAGAACAAGTTGATAGAAGATTACGCCTCTCGCTACTATCTCAGATCTAAGCATTTATAGACAACAGTAACTATGAATTTTTCCTAAAAGGAAGTTCTGCTGAGCTCATTGGAAGTGTACCTCACATTTAAGATGCATATAACCCTTGCAGTCAAACTTTGATGTCCCTGAAGGCACTCAAAAAAGCATTGCTCAACGTACAATGTACTTACAAAATAGAATATAAGGCCTCAGGAACACTCCGTTGAAGAGTCAGTAAGGCCATCTACGCTGCTTATTAAAAGCGCAATAAACAAAACTACAAGGGCCCCAAACCAGCAGAACGCCTGTCTCATTGAGATTTGACTTGTAATAAGTGCCACCAGCCTGGGAACTTCTACCGATCTTGACTTTTATATGTCACCTAAAAGAAGGATAATCCCCCAATTGAGGATGCCACCAATATCATGAATGGAGTGGATCTTAATAATGTGGTAGAAGATGACCATGAAGATGAGGACTTAACTCCACAGGGTGCCACGTGCTTGGGGCACCTAGCACAGTGGCTGTGCCTGCCAAGTTAAGAGTAAATGTAATTAATGTTAATAAATCATATAGAACTTACTTGGCTCATGAAAACTAACCTACCCAAATCATCAACTCTTGATGAAGGGGAGCAGCTGTTGATGGTCACTTTCAATATCTTATAGTCAGGTACCACGGATAAAGACCACAATGGGTGCTGAAGCCATAAACAGTTTGAAGAGTCCGCCATTGACGTTATGACAACTGAGAAATCCTTTCAGAAAGATCTTATCAAAAATGAAAGTAGTGATCTAGAAAGTGCGCATCTTGGCTGTGTT
Organism: Massospora cicadina; assembly: GCA_022478985.1. NCBI lineage: Eukaryota > Fungi > Entomophthoromycota > Entomophthoromycetes > Entomophthorales > Entomophthoraceae > Massospora > Massospora cicadina. The sequence goes on from JAKSZP010017294.1 coordinate 84,024, forward strand.
GTACACCAGATCTCCCATCTACATAATGTCATAGAAACTCATGAAGTGAATGAAGTTTATGCCTAGCATAAACACAACGTGAAGTATTGACCAGCTGGACCTGGCGTTACCCGCGCTTTAGGCGCTTACTCAGCGTTACCCCTACACTTTATACGCATGGTTCCAATGACATCAGCGGTTGTTTTAATAATGACAACTAAAATTTTTTAATTGGGATGCAGTTCCTCCTTGTGTTAGGAGCTAAAATAGACTTTACAACAAGCGCCGTGAGTATCCTTAGTTATTAACTGCCTCTGGTGTTTAAGGACAAGGACGCTAAGCCACAAAAGCAATGTACATGTTTAGTAGAGATTGACCAATTCATTTGTCCTATCCATTACACCCTTACAGATAGGATGTGAAGTGAAAGCCCTCTACCGTCAGCATTGGAGAAGACTTCCACTGAGCGCCAAAAAAACCATTGAGATTAGACCTGGGACCAACGAAGAATGGCTTTATCAAACAGCGTAAAGATACTGTTAAGTCTATCTTGAAAGTTTACAGTCATGATAAAATCTGTAGACAAGAGCTAAAAGATTTACCTGCATTTTATGATACCAACTAATTGGGAAAAAATGGCTTTAATATTAGGAAATATTACAAACCATCAAATAAGAGAAAAGAAAGGACAAATAATTGCACAATACCAACTGACCAGATGCTTTAATATCAAGTCAGTACACGCCATGGGTAGCTTTGATAAACTAGGGTTTAAAGGTGACCCCAAATGATATCAAACTGGGTAAGCTACTAAACAAGCTTAAGGATATCTTTAGCTCGGATCTAATGACTGTGGTCTCTTTTAAGGTAGTGATTTGCAAGATGGACACCATGTCATCCTTTTTATTAAGGTTAAAAACCCACTGCCATAAAAGCTGAAGATTCTGTTATTGCCTAAGTTGTAAGTCATTTGTTAAATCTAGACTTATCAAGACTTCAAAGAGTCCTTGGGCTTTGCCGCTGTTCCTAGTTTTCAAGAAGTATGGGACTCAGCACAAAGTTATGGTTTACCGTGTTGGGATTTTTGGAATGCCCACATCATCCAGCTTTATTGGGTTATAATGGAATATCTGTTTTATATGTTAGAGTTTAGTTTTAGAATGAAAACCTATAGCAGATGTTGGAGTTATCAAAAGTTGATAGTTAATTTTTGGTTTATTTCCTTATGAGATATAACGAATTTGCCAGACTTGATTCCTCTAGATTATTAATGATCACCAGGGATGATCTCTGCCAGTGTTGTAAGTGTTTTAGAAATTAATTTTGAATACTAACAATTAAGTATTTTTCCCAGATTGTTTGGGTTTTTCACCAGTTGATTGGGGTTTATTGGCGGTTACTGAGGCATTCACACTCAGGTATTAACAGCAATTTGCAGGTTAAATTAAAGCAATGTGACCTTCTACTAATTGGTAAACGTTCCCATTACCTAAGCAGGTTGCTAGCAAAATGGTTAATTATCTGGGGTTGGATAAAGGCGTGAAGACATGCTATTTCTGAATACAAACCAGTACAGATTGTAATCTATTCAGTGATGGATACTGACTAGGTGAATGGATTATCAGATGCATTATTCAACGTTGGTGAAATCTTTTATGGGTTATAATTCATTGATGATGGGTGCCATTCTCATTGGGGCGCCAACAGAAGAGGTGGGCGCCAAATTCCCTCATATAAATCCCTTTAATTTATTTAATAAAAGCAGACTTAAAGTTTAATAAATACCTAGACTTTTATACAATTTTTTATTGTGTCCTTGTGATTATGTTGAAACTATAGCTTTTTCTTTGTTTATAACTTTTCTTGAGATCTCAGGATTCCTTTTGTCATAGGTGGAAGGGAGAGGTTCCATTGTTGTTCAATAGTTTGCCAACTCTTGTGATCAAAGTTGAAGGGATAGTTTCTCTTGTCTATATTGTTTTCAATTATCTTCAAGTGGGTTGAAGGAAGCTTTTCAGTACCTGTCTATAGGAGAAATCTGAGAGATATTTATTTTATTGTGAAGAAAGCAAGCTGAAAAATAGTCTTCATACTATTATCAATTGTAACGAACTGGGCTCCCAAGGCCCAGCCCGCCACTGGCCCTAAACCACCACCCCCATATGTGACCGTACCAACTCCATATGGTCCTGTCCAAATGGATGGCCTTGCCAGGCATCCGGGCCAAGGTGCAGTGCACTGGCCTCTGTCATCTTGGGCCCCCAGGCTGAGGTGCATCCCTACAGCCTCTGACGCCTCAGGCCACTCTGGCTCCTTCCCCTCTCACCAGGACAAGGCCACTCTCAAAAGTATCCTGGCGCGTCCACCCCCTTCCTCCTCCTCCTATGGGCCCGCCATCCGCGCCCCCAACCTCGCTTTAATTAAATAAAATTAAATAAACAGGTCTATCAAATGCAGCCTTTATTGGGATGAACTTGAAGTTGGAATAGAATTTAAATACTGAGGTCCATTGGGGCTGACCTCAGATTGAAATACTACCCAAAAAGGCTAAATGAATTGTAGGTAATGAGGGGTGCAAAAGCCTCTGGAATTGATGTCATCCAGGAAACTTGACGGAGAATCAGAGGGGAACCTCAGAACGACAACCAATCAAATAAATTACTTATTTTAATTTTATTCTGTTATTGACTCAAATAGGAAAATCCTACTCAAAATAACAAAATTGCAACTATTGATGTACATAAATCTCATAATTCCCAACCTTATGAGATTCATGTACAATCATCAATTGTTACATCAATGACCCAAATTTATTATCTATTCAATCAACAATTTATATAACACACACCTCATACCTAAGAAACAAATTGCATACCTCCAATTGAACAAAATGACAAAAAAAGATAACTACCTGCTCTCACATATAAGCAATGCTCTGAAATGCCTGGGAGGATCAAAATACTCATTGCAATGGATTTGACTAGTGGATACTAGAAGATGGAGATCTCACTGGAGGACCAAGAAAAGTGCGCTTTAACAACTTTCAGGGATTGTTCAAGTCAAAACAGATTTCAAAAGGGCTTTGCAATGCCCCTGCCACCTTTCAGCACACAATGGACCAAATCTAGAGATTAAGCTATCCATTAGCTAATCTACCTGAAAACATTACTATTTTCTGCCAAACATTTCAAGGACATCTTCAACAGCTCTGCACTGTTTGTTACCTAGCTGCAAGCATCAAGATTAAAACTAAAACAAAGAAAATGCACCTCCCTTAAGAGACAACTAATTTTTCTTGCGCACAAAATCAGCCCCAACAGAATCAATTTCCAAGATGGGAAAGGCAAAGCAATCGTGGCAATATTGCTACCCAAGATAATGAAAGATGTCAAAGTTTTCCTTGAAATTTAGGATATTCCTTGTATTTATCTCCCGTTTTGCAGACTTGGTTGCACCCTTAACTTGCCTGCTGAAAAAAGTGGCTAAGTTCAAGTGTGGCCTGGGTCTAGATCAAGCATTTGAGGAGTTAAAGGCGAGATTTATAGAGGCAATAATCCTGGACTACCAAGACTTTAACAAGACCTTATATTACATGCAGTTTCAAGTGATGTTAGGACTGGAGCAATATTGGCCCAACTGGACAAAGATGGGTGAACCATCCCATAGAGTATTGTTCAACTGTTTAACAAGGAGAGAAGAATTATATGATTATGGAGAGAGTTCCTGTGGGTGATCCAAGCAATAGTACACTTTTGATCCTACCAGTACATGGTATATTCCAAGGTTGTGATGGATCACGTGTCGCTCTTCTGGTTGCAAATATAAAATATCCTTTTGACGCCTTGCCAGATGGGCAGTACTGCTCTAAGGATACAACTTTGATATCATATATTGAGCAAGCAACAAGCATTTCAACGCCAACATAATGTTGTAATTGCACTGCTTTCTACCTAAAAGAGCTAGAAATCAATCAATTGTACAAATTAATTGAGATAACATAAGAGGCACGGCAGGATGAAACAGATGGGGTAAAGACTGTCTTGATAAGGTGCTTAAAAGACACACGACATGTGGATGGAAACCTTCAGAAGGTAAATAATAATAAACGGTATCTATACATCAGAAAGTGACTGGATGGTACTAGTAATGGAAGCACACAAGATCATCAGTCCTGTAAAATCTCAGATGATGTTTACCTAATTAAAGATAAGTTCTATTGGGAGTCCATGTCCAATGAAGTCCACCAGGCCTTGGGGCTGTACATACCTTGTGTGAGTTTCTGTCTGCTAGAGCTACATTTTGAGTTCAAACAAATCCCACTTACAGCACCATTCAGCAACATGTCCATTGACATGATGAGACCGCTTCTGACTGCCTCTAGTGGAGCAAAATTTGAGCTTATAGCCGTTGACCAATTTAAAAGTGGGTGAAGCCTCAGTGGTCAAGATGTACATTGAGATATCAACTGCATAGTTCATATACAATCAATTTTATAACCAGACCTGGCTGTCCTCAAATCTTACTAACAGATAATGGCAGAAACTTAACAACAGATATCGTGGGGTAGTTAGAGACTTGGTATGAGTGAAGCAACATATTACGACTCCCTACACACCATTTTCCAACTATAGTATGGAGCTTGTGAATGGAAATTCAGAAAGGGATACTAAAGAATATGGTCATCTACTATAATTAAAATTGGGATCAGCTGCTACCTTCCACGCTGTCAGCTTACATGCTTAGCCAAAACTGAGTGATTAGGATGTTATCATTAAAGGCCCTAAATGGGTAAGAAGCAGCATTGCCAACCCTGTTATCACCAATCATTAACGCGGACCATAAGAACTTTCATCCAGGAAGTTGTCAAAAAGAGTTAGCTGATAAAGTGATTAGATGCAATTGGAGGCCTCCAGAAACATAGATGCAACTATCACCTAAAGCAAACATGAGATTCAGCGAAGCACTAGACTACCAGAATTTAGCCTATGCAACAAAGTATTGTTTTACTACTTAGAGGGAGGACTTCCACAGAAATTACAGGCCATCTGGACTGGTCTTGCGAAAGTCTTGGCTAAACAAGGAGTTAATACTTCATACATGATGTTGGACCTAACTTAGTTTTTGATAGAGGCATGCCTGGCACATAAGGTCATTCTCCCATTCTTGTATTGGGAGGGGAAGATTTGCAGATGAGGCCGCAGAGGTATCAGAAAATTATTTTCATCCGCTGTAATGAACAAAGTTCAAAACCAAACAGGCGGAGTTATGGGAAGCTTGCCAGTAATTGAAGGGATTGACTAACCTCCTTTTATAGACATCGGCATCCCAAGAAACAGGATGACATCACCCAAAATATTTTTCCACCTACCAGTTGATTTAATTTATTAAAAAAATAATGGAGCCACCACCAAATACTATAAATTTGACCCATTTTATACCTTTGGGTGGCAAAATAATTTGCAATTAGCCAATGGTGAGGTGATTTATATGAATTACCCTATGCAGGTGATCAAACCTTCCAATCAAATTATACCAAAAGTGGCAATCAACTAATCTCAAGAGTTGCTCAGAAACTTGTTGTATAGCGCAATGAAGTAGCGCCTGTCAGGCCAGATGGGAAAAAGCTCCATCTTTCCCTGAATTACTTCAGTGTCACCAAAGTGCCTGGTGGGTTGAACCTTTTTTTTAGTACTAGATGGTTGGGTTGAACCTTAAAGGGTTAAAAACCTTAACTTGGCTATCTTTAAAGTTAGCCTACAACTCAATAATTAGTAAGAGAAGTGATACTTTTTTAGATAGAATGTCACACTATCTAAAACTCTAGGCCATAGTTGAGATTGAATAAGAGATCTGGTTTAAACTGGAAGGAGATAAATTACCAAGGTGAATAATGAAAATCATATGCCTCACCAATGTAAAACCCTCCGTATCAATTGCTGGCAACATAATAAGTAATAATAATAATAAACCTATTAATCTATCCTTAGAATCAATTGGTGGTATATCATAATACTCAATGCCATCAGGACCAATCCCCAGTAGTTTTAGGAATGGATAATACCTTGAAATAGCTCAAATCCAATATAATGGAACAAAGTTTTGGAATTTAATGTTATAATTACAAAATTATCAAATAGCTCAACTTAAAAAATGAGTAGCACAACTTGAAAACTTAATACTAATAAAAAGTGACCCCAAAGTAAAGGCTTCACCCATAGTAGGACAAATCCTGATAGTACCATCAAGTGAACCTAAAGCCAAACAGAACATTACCAAATTGGGTAAAGAAGCAATAGCTCAAGGTGGAACTACAGCCCACAACCCAAAAGCATAGACTGAAGAATGGGCTCATGACATCCTGATTCATGGATAACCACTTCAATATGAAGCAAATGAATACAATAATTGAGTCAAATGGATACCCCAACTAAAGTTGAAGTCTGATGCCAGCTCTTTAGGGGAACATGAAGACCACAGTATCACTACCCCAATTCCCAATTTACTTTACAATTAAAACTTTATTATATCTTAAATTCTTACAAGAAGTATAAAGATACTTCATAATTTTAAGTAAAACCTTTACGCAGAATCATAGTTTACCTTTTTATTTCCAATTATTTCAGTTTAAGTGATCTAATCACCAGTATCCAGTCTGATATCAGCGGTTGAGCAGAATATAGTATTCAGTTGAGATCTGCTATGGAAGAACAGGACAATTGTTTGCATGGATATTTTGAAGCTAAGCTTCCAAATGAGAGGTTGGATAGGATTCCGTTGTGTTCCAAGTGCCAATTTAAAAAAACATTTCAGATAGTTTCCACATGAATTTCACCATGGACATGAATAGTTTTGATACAAAATTAGTGCTACATTGGGTAGCATAAGTAGAGAGTTTCCACAATGAGGATAATCATGCATCTTATAAAGGTTGTCTGGTGTCTAATTTGTGTTTTACAGATCCCCTAAGAAGCCAGTACCCTCACAAGTTAAGCAAGCTAGGGCTGACAAGCTGAAACCAATTTTTAATTTAGGTTCATTAATTAAAGTATCATATTATGGTAAGGTGAAGGAACTCTTTGAAGTAAAAGTCACTGAATGAATATTAAGAAAAAATCATAACCTTATTGGTAAATATATTAGTAAAATTCATAAAGCTATTTCTAACTATACATTCCTCATAAGGAAGAGGAACCATAATGATTAAAGGGGATTTCTGAATGCAGGCTCTTCATTGGATATTTATCTGAAAGTGCAAATGAATTTGTAGCCTAGATTTTATAGGCATTAACATTAGCCAAAACGCCCACTCTAATGACTCCATAGTAATGTTGACGTTAAACAGATTTGGATTGGTACCCTTTCAATTGTATTTGAATTTGCAGCCTCTTAAGTTATCCAGTGGAGCATGGCTTCACATCCTGAGGTTTATTTAACTTGGCTAATTTATATTCTACCCAAAGATTTGAAGCCCTAAATTGGATATGAGAATTTTCATTATTAATTTTAGCATCCCTATTATTTTATTTATCAATATAATAAATTGGGGTATTTCTAAAATCCCTAAAGTAGGCTGCTCATCATGCCTTTTGGAGGAATCACCTGGTCAGTATTCTTGGTAAGCCTGATACCCAGGTATCCAATAGTGGCCAAAATAGATCTGAGAAAATTATGCTTTCTCTTATGCACAGTTACCTATAATTTAGGTTTAATAGGCGATATCAAATTTCATAACTACTACCAATATTCTACTAGGCCCTATTCTGGAATTTTGCCAAAAATTCATATAAGCACAAGGTAAGTGTTCTTCAAGTATCTAAAAAAGAATTCAAGTAGAGATTTTTAGTCTATTTGGAAGTAAAAATAAGCTGAGGTGCTGAGGTTGATCAGGCCTTCCAGCCTCTGACACCAAAGATATAACTTCAAATATTAACCACCCTTTCTTAGTCCCTTCAGATACAAAAACATGCTGGGGGCGGTTGATAAGTTGGCCTCTTATCACCCAGGGATTTATTGGGGGAACTTGCTAGGCAATAGTATGTAAAAAAGAAGTTTGACCCAAGTAGGTGAGAATGAACTCCCAGATTTAGATAACTTGGAAAGATAAGCAAAACTTGTAAAAGTAAAATTAAAAAGTAGCTTATTAGGGAAGGCTAGTTTTTAGTAAATGTACCTTAACTCAAGAATTGGAGTTAGGGTATAAAAACAAGATATTAGAGAATCTAAGTGTAAAATATTCTAGTGTGATCTTTCCCTAAATGAGGAATGTAGAGTTCAGTATCAGATAATGAGAAAACTTCACATTTGAATAGGTTTCAAACTTTAAATCAAAGCTTAGTAAGAAAGTCAACATTGCATTACAAATATTCAAATGCACTGGGTTTTAGAGTCAAAACTGAGAATTTTGGAAGGGCAGTTTATCGCTGATTATGAAACCTTATCTACTATATTCAAAGTAATACATGTAATAAATACCAAACCTAAATGATATAGCCATCTCCCTTGATACCTGGTCAATCTTCAGTTTGAGATCACAATGTAAGTCCTGGGGATTGTCCCCTATGTGTCAATTGGGCCCTCTTCTGGTTTCTGAGTAAAAAGGCTCCAAAAAGGGTGGCTGTACCTCTTGTTACCCAAGGCGACCTCACCCACATGGTAGATGAGCGCTTGGTAACAGCTCTCCATCTTCAGATCCCTCCCCTGGTGCCCACACTCACCTTGGCAGAACTAGTACATCAGATCAGGGAAATTTGTGCCAAGATCACCAAAATGAAGTTGATTGGTCTGAAAAAAGTGGAAACAAGCCCAATGATCATAATCCTCATAATTGAAAAGGGACAAAGATTGATTTATTAGCTGGAATTGCTGACAGTCTTGATTCAATCAACACTGCAATTGTCAAAATTAACCCTTTCTCAAAATTTTCAGGGATGATCCCTGCCATGCAGGTAGTAGCATCAGACACCAGTGACAATAGTTTGAAGCTCCCTTCTGGTAAATTGGACATTGTAGCTGAGAACGCTTTTGACTGAACAAATGGCCCAGCAACTGGGCACAGTGGGTTGGGCATCCCAAACCTGTTCCCAACCAATTGGGACTGCCCCTACATGGGGTGGCCCTGGGGGATTCCCACTGCTCATTGGGCCAGATGCTGTCATGCCAACTGTCAGAAACATAGTTGAGCCTTGGTTCAGGCATTTGAGGTCAAACTGACAGTGACTCAGCCTGCCGCTAAATTCTTCTATGTCAGTTCCCAGTGAGCTTATCTACCTCTATTCCTGAATAATTTGCCATTTAGGTCAAAATTGAGGGTCTCAATACCTGCTTGTTTCCACATCAATTGACCACTATTTAATCAGTTACATCACACTGAGAAAATTGTTGGTTGATTTTCTTCCTTTCCTTTACAATAAAAATTACCTCTAAAAACTATCATTTTTTGATTTTATTGTTATCTCTCTGGCCGCATTCCCAATGGCTTCTCTCTGGTAGCCTGTCAGTCCCTATCCTGGATAGGCTTTGCCAGTACTGATGGTCAATATGGCCCCTACCATTGTCAACTGGATATAGCGAGCTAGATACTTCTGGCAATTCAACCCCATTATTTCCAACATCTGCCAACAATATACTGGGATCTTGTGGCCTTACATCCACCATTTCCAAGCAGAGATCTGCCCCCTTGTCTCCTCAGTTGAAGTGAACCCACCCACTGGTGACCTTGTAGAAAATATACCTGTGGTACCACCCACTGCAGCAAGACCCTCAGTGTCTGGGGTTGTCTCCATCTGGTTTGTTCTCAGGTTACTATTCATTATTGCCCTAAACCAACAATTTATTGTTTCCCAATGCCCAGCTCCATACAACGTTGTACATGCAGCAATGCCTCTGGCATTCTGGCTTGCTTTGTGGGTGCTTATGCATCCTGACTGGCAGGCCAGTCTAAACTTCTTCTGCCATTTTCATGACATACAACTAGGAATGCATTTTACAAAGATATTCTCAACACTTATCCAAAAGAAAATTTTAATAGATTATAATTAAGCAAGTCAGTCACTTAACTATATGCTTATGACTAAGAATGGTAATTAGAACATAAACCTTCAGTTTAATCTCTGATCAATATTTGACACATATTGACAAATATCCATATATACCAGAATAGTAGATAGAGTTTTCAGATATGTTCAATCATACTATATTAATTGCTGCACTTCATGTCAAAAAAGGTTTGGGTTATAATACTTTTACTCTTCTAGTGCAAAATCTATCCTTAAAAACACACCAAGGCATGAGTATTCAGCTGGTAGCTTATATTATACTTAAATAAAGTTAAAATTTTATTTTTCACCCAAAAACTGTAATTGATAATGCTTTAAATTATCAAAGCTTTTATTATAAAATATCTTTGTTGTGCTACTAGGTTTGAAATTTAATTGATTACTCCCCAACCAATAGAAGTTGTTAGCCCGGTATTCTGACTTGTGAGTGAGCACACGTCAAGGCTGAGCTTGCAGAGTGGTAGTATTACTTCTTACTAGGCCATGCGTTCCAAAAACGTTAATAAAAACCTTATTTGGGGTTTAAAGGTTACATTGCTAATAATTAAGAAGACTATGCTATATGAATAGAATAGAAATAAAAATTAATGTTTCAGATTTTACTAATAACATATTACCCAACATAAATATATTGTCAGTATGTAGATTGCCTCACAAGCAGCTTATAAGACCATTTAACAAAAAATTATCCCACTATATCCTAGTTAAATAAGCCCATAGAGTTACAAACTAAATTGTATTGTAGCAGCAGCGTCAAATTTATATATCTCCCCTAAAATTATTAGTACTTATTAAGTGGTCATCTCAAGGGGAGGATACCCAGTGGTAGAGTATGTACTATTTATCACTGCTCCCCGAGTTTGATCCCGGTAGATGAACTTTGGGTAGGGGACAATTATGACTGTGTTGGCGTTGCGCACCGATGCCCCGAACCGAGATAGCGAATAGCAAGGCGGCCCATGGAGTTCCTGGCCTATCATATGCCATGCATGGAGGTTTTCCGGGTTTTATCCTCCTTACCCATTTCTTCGCTTCCCCTTAATCGGTGCGGTATCGTCCCCAGGTCGGCCCACTTCGAATAAAAATTTAAAAATCTAAGTGGTCATCTCAAAACTTATCTCCCAAACCATAGTTAGTTTTAGATGCTAAATTTCCGCATAATTAAGTATCTTTTTATCAGCATTTGTAATAAAGAATCACGTCTAACAAAAACCTCACCACCACGTTTTATTACCAGAGATATAAGTATAGAATAATCGAGATAGCATCTGAATTGAAATTTAAACTGATGATCTTGGTCAAAAAATTACCTTAATACACCCCAATTTAATAGGCCACTTCAGGCTCATTAACGTACTGTGCAAATAGCACTCTGCCATCAAGCCTAGAAAAGGAGTTATGATTTAGCTCCTCCTTGGCATTTATAGCGAACTCTGGCCTGGGGAAGGCTATATAGATATAGGGCTAATGGGTAGGGATTAACATGAAACCAGAATCCGACCAATATAAAAAGAGTTATACCCATGCTTTATGTGCGATCACTCTCTCAGCCCCAATGATTGAGGATACAAGCCCATGGATGGTTTCAAGCTCCGAGGCCTCCTCTCCACCAAACCCAAGGTTCAGGACGCAATGTAGTTGGTTGGCTCAGCACTAAAAAGCCCTTCCAGAGGTAGTTTCCTAAAGCTTGCATAGGATTCAAAGGCAAGCTTCTCTTCCTCAAGAATTGAAGGTTTAGTCATAGCTCAATCTAGTAATACGTAAGGTTAATAAATTTGACTAAACTAAAAAAATCAAGCTTGAAACAATGACAAGGCTTAGAAAAGCATTTAAAATAAAACAAACCAAAACTTTATAAAACAAGAGCCCAAGGTCGAAATGCCATTAGTAGGTTTTTCTTTTTAAAACAAGATCATCTCATGGTTTTTGCAAAAAGGCCCGAAGGATAAAAGAAAAATCAATAGACTTTAAAGTCGTTTACAAAGCAAGTAAGGGATCCTAAATTAAATTCCTTCAACAACTTAGATAAAATTTTATTTAAAAAACATTTAAACTTGGAGCTGAAGCAAAAAGACTTTGCACTTAAAACAAAATAAGCCACATAAAGCTCAAATACTGCTTTTAAAATAATGCGATGATAATTCAAAGAAGAAATAAAACAAAGTTATTGGTGTAAAAAACGAAATTGAGTGAGAAAAAGCAGCGAACAGTCAATACAATCAGTAAAATAAATTTAGGTTTTAGAGTCAACAAATTCTGGCAATATTTCAAAATCGGTAGAAAAACCTAGAGTCTTAGGGATTACATTGTAAGATAGCAAGTAAATTATGAAAAAGCATAGTAGAATTAAGTTTACTTTGCCAATTTAAACAAGCGTTCACTTAATTAGTTAGTCGCGAGTAAATAAAATTGGGCTCAAACTGGTTTATGCCAATATAACAAAATCCAAAGTTTGTAAGCCGGATGGGACCATCTAGTACTAAAAAAAAGTTTGTAAGCCGTTTTTTAAGCCTTTGGAAAATAAAGTTGATATCAAATTAGTGGGTAATTAGCCATCCTAAGAATGCAACTAAACTGCTAATTTCGAGCCAGCCAGGTTGTTCAAATCCAAGATTAGAAAACTGTGAAGCCATGACCTCAACCATGCCAGGTTTAAATTAAACTTGATTAATCAAAAGTTCACAAATAAATTTAATTTTTAATCGTATTAGATAAAAGACCAAATTAGTTTGCTGAACTGTACATCAACTAACCCATGTTGCACTTAAAACCCACTCTACCATACAAGACCATAAAAAAACGCGAGCAGAGCATTGCGACGACGAAAAAGCTGCTTCACAACTGCACTCACCTAGAGATTTTCTCCCAGGAACCCACGCACTTAGTTTGTCTCACAAACGTCGGCTTTGGTGGTCTGGGTGGCGTCCCCCAACCCATTGTCGAAGCTTTCCTTGAGCGGTATGAGGGTTATGTTAGAGTTATTATGGTTTTAGGAAAGGTAACCTGGTCACAATTTAACTTCCTTATTTATATTTGTTGGCCTTATTGAACTTTACGTGTGATATTTACTTGGGTTTGCTCCATGCTATCGTTTTTAAATATTTCCTTGACTTTGTACTTGAATTAGATTGATTTTTTATGAGAGATTTTTTTGAACCGAGTTTTTGATTCTTCCCTATGCTAAATTTATTGTTTTTAATTTGTACTTTTCGTCCTTGAAATCTGACTGTTGCTATCAACTATCTTTTTAAAACTGCTTTATTATAACGCTTGCGTATATAATGGATTTTCCTTAGCTCAGAACGTTCTAGTGGTGAAATAGCACTTACGACCGTTGTACGAAAATCCCATCTATACTTCAATTATTATTATAACCTGGGCATTTGGTTTTTGAGTATCCATCTTTAATTTCCATACCCAGAAAACAATAAGGTTTGTATGTTTACAAAGCATTTTGTAACATAACTATTTACTATAGCTATGCGAGTACTTTAAAATGGAAAGCCATTTGAAAGTATTTTTTAATATTAAATATTACTGAAACATACGGACTAGCTTTAAAATAAGCTTTCTATTATGAGTCAAACGAAAGGACTAAGCTTATTGGAACTTTGTTGGTTTGAAAGATTATTTGCAATAATATTTAGTTTTTGCTTAATGTTAAAAATATTACACTGCTACTATTTATACCTTTAATTTGACAAAAGCGAAAATTGTTACAATTATAGCTTAAATGAGCTCTTGCAAAGGTAAATAAATATTGTAAGTGAGTAGATTTTAATTTGGCGTGTCCGTGGAAACTCTTATACATCGGATCAGATTTTGCTCTAAAACTTTTATCGATTGGATTACTGAGTTACTATGTTTTACATATGTTTTATACGTTGGAACTCAAAATAAGCAATTCTAAGATTATGGGCTGGTCTAAACTTAACGCTCAGTAGCCCTTCTCCTTTGCATGGTTTTCTTCACCTGAACTGGCGCAGAAATTCAAAGGGGCGGTTGATTATAAACCCTTCTCGGAGCTTTCTAGCAAGCACTTGTTTGTTGAGTTCGCCAACCCTGCGATACTCCAAACCTCCAACTTTGCCACCAATGAAATTGCAGATGTTTCCGGGCTGACCTATATTGATGACTTTATAACGGAGGAGGAAGAGGCGAGGATACTAAACGATGCCAAGGATTATCCAACTTGGGATTTAGTCAAGACTCGGTTTGTTGTAAAATGCTTTTAAAGTTTCTGGCTGACAGTTTTAGAAGCACTACGGGTGGGCCTACGATTACAAAAAGTTTCACGCTGGCCTTCAATTGGAGCAGGGGTTCCCTGCATATCTAAACTCGATTCTAGCTCGCTTTTACGCCTTACCCGTGGGCAAGGTTTCCCCCGAGTTGAACCAGTTAACAGTTTCCCATTACCCTGTGGGCTCTGGAATCCCACCTCACTGCGATTCTCATACCGCCTTCCATGACACTATTTTACTGGTGAGCCTTGCTAGTTCAGTTCTCATGGAGTTCAGGAGCGGCTCTAAAACGAGAGCTCTACTTTTAAAACCTCGCTCGTTAACCGTCCTTCAAGGGGATGCCAGGTATGGCTGGGAGCATGCCATTCGTCTCAGAAAGTCTGACCTTCTTCCTTCAGGTGAACTCCTGGAAAGGCAAGTGCGCGTTTCATTAACCCTTAGGAGAATCCGAGAAGTCCCAACTTGCAACTGCACTTTTCCTGAGCTATGTGACAGAAATAAGATTTTAACTTAGATGCTGGCTTTCCAATGTAAAGTATTTCAGTTGGATAGAGTTTATTGTTTTAGTTCTTGTTGAATATTAATGCAGGTGTCTATCATCATTTTAATCTTATTCTTTTATCTTCTTAATATTTTAGTACTAGATGGCTCTATCCTATTGATATTGATATCTGTCAAAAGTATTCTAACACACTAAATAAAGAAACTTTTGCCACAAGCTTTCCCTGGCATCATTATAAATTAGGTTTTAAGAGTGAAACCCTAAATTTTTTTAGCCAATTAGTAAAAAATCTATACTCTTTCAGAAGGTTGAGAGAGACACTCAAGTATTTCTTCATCTTTTAATCTCAATTATAATTTTATAGCTTTGAGCCCAACCAAAATAAATTAATTTTGGGTGCATATTTTAAGAACACAGACTCATTAATTTTTTAAAGTAGCGGTTACCAAAGTGGTTTATAAGTGCCCACAGGGGTTCATGGAACCTCTGAGGGGTTCCATGGCAAATTAAAATTTATTTGGGGGTCTGTATGAACCACTTTAATAACCACTAACCTAATCAACAATTTAACTTGGCTTTATTGTATTATGTGAAATGTATGTACCAATTTTCCTAGGTTTATACAAAAGGCAGTTTTATCGGGTATTGTTGTGAAGATAGCATACATTATATAATTGTTTCTAATACATTTGATATCTTTTTATACTAAATTTATTTAAGCCAAGTCTTTACAATGAGAAGGGATCCATCGGTGAAATAATGCAATGAGAAGGGGCACTTGATGATATTCAGTTTGAGCTCATTGTTCTAGACTAACAATGAGGTTATTTATGCCTATTTAATGAAAAGTCAATAAATAGACATGCTACTATATGCTCAATACTCTATTTTGCCTCAAAACTTGATTCAGGTGCTATTTGTTTTGAGTCCACCATTGTAGAATAAACAGGGCCATACATCATATGATGTATTTCACTCACAACTCAGTCAGGAAGCAACAATATATCTAACACTATAATTATACTGTCATGTTTACATGACCTAGTTGAGGGCACCAATAGCAAAGATAAAGCTGGGTGGCAGGAGGTCCAAAGGGTCAAGTTGCAGGACCTTCCTGACCTAAAGCACAACTTGGACCAACGCTGGGTACAGGCCAGATATCCCATGTTGGTCTAGGTGAGGTGCATAATACTCAACCGCTTCTTAGGGCTTTAGCATTAAAATGGATGAGTTGCCATCTAAATGATGATAGCTCAATTTGGTTACTCGGTGAATGGGGGTTTGGAACCTGTTCAGTTTATAATATTTCTCAATTGGGTTGGCCTCAACTTCAATCAATTACTTGGGTTCAGACAATTTTGAAGTATAGTACCCTGTTGGATAGAAGTGTGCACTTATTGGTACACCTCAGCTTAGCACCACTTTCTCCAATAGATGATTCCCTAAATTTTGTTTAATTATGATTCTTCAATACCAATCTTCCTCAGTGGTTGTCTTCCCTAAAATAAACCCTTCATTAGTTTTATATTTTTTCTTACATTAACATGGACAAACCTGTGTGCAGACCTCTTTGTGGAGGTCTCATGCAACATTAGCTGTGTTTATGCAAATTTCACTCTCTCATCTGGTGCACAGCTGGTCTGCTTGGGTCCCCTCCAAACTAAAACAACTTTACATTCCTGCACAGAAAACCACTTGGATATGGACTCCTCTTTGGGGTCCACCCAAGCCTTGCTGTTTGTACAATTCCTAATATTCTACTCCATGCTTAACACACTTGCCTTATGTTATTTTAGCTTAAGCACCCTCTGAGGGGCTATCTTGGCTTTAAAGTGATGATTAGTTCCCTTGCATTGGTCCTGTGCTCTGTGCACCACCACGCTGGGAACTGGAGAGTTATAGACACTCTCCTGATAATACCCATTACAGATTCAATTGTATTCCAATCTATATTGCTTCTAAAAAGGGCTGGCAATAAACACCAACATTAAATAGATAACTTCAGTTTAAATTGTTTATGGAGTAAAATTTACCATTTTAATGCACATTAAAATGGAAAAGTAAGCTCAATACTTCTGACTTTACAAATAGGTAGGCATGGTTAAAATTTGAAGGTATTTTCAAATCATTTGACTTTGATAAAAGCCACTTAAAGGTTGCTCTAATTATTGACAATTATCATATATATGTAAGCAACCCAATAATATTATTCATGGAATCATGTTTATTAAATCTTTTTCAGAGATTGTCTAGTCATGATAATTCAACAGTATCTTATGACTACTGTGAAGAGCAATTATTATAAACTGTGATGTGAGAAGGAGCTTCTTTTAGGTGATAAGCGTTTAAATGCCTAGTAAAAACATTATCTATGTATGAGAAGGTACAATAATGATATTTTGGTGCGTAAAATCCTAAGAACCTCAAATCTAAGCAGCCTAAGGATTTGGGAAAAGCTTTAATTGCTAAAAGATACTTTATAACTTGGCCCAGAGTTAACTGTATATCCCACCTCATGAAGATCATACTTAGGTGCTTTAGATTAATTTGATCAATATAAGTGGCACCAGGTTAGTGAGGTACAGAAAGCCTAAAGCTTAGGGTTGAGAGGCAAGGGCCAGCACAAAAGCTTTGACAAGACTAATTTTGGTGAGGTATGCTATCTTTCTTGCATAATATTAAGTTATGTACCTTTGATTAAGTTGCACTATGCAGATAAAACAAGAGAAGCTAACAATGAAGGTGGCATAGATTGGGTGTAACACCCTTTAATATGAAGTTACTTCATGTCAGATAAGCGTCAAACGCCTAAAGTTCCATCTTGAATAGCTTAAAATTTAAGAATAGATAAAATGCAAAAGCAAAGGTGGTTTCAAGAATTTTATTATGAATCATATGTTAACTGCAGAAAAGCAAGAGAGGTAAAACTACAGTCATATACCTCAAATGGCTCAGTAAGTTTTTAAAAATTATGTAAACGCAAATTGATATCAAGGATTCTCCATTTTGGGTTGAACTTTGCAATAGATGAGATTTAAACTGAAATTGATTTATAATAGGTTTGATCTAACTCTAATCTTAATATTGATTAAGAAAAAGTTATTTAAATGACCCTAAAACTTTGAGTATTTGATTTTGGCTGATATAGTTTAAATCTTTATTGGGCCTTGTTTAAACATATAATATTATAATAGACTTGTATACTAACTTTAGCGTATTAATGTTTACTGTGTAATCTGATACCTAAATGCCATTGTTATAAGGTTAGCAATATCCAAGAGATACGCCAACGGATTTGCACAGGGTTTAACCCACTGAACAAGTAGGAACAACAATATGATAATTGTTGCCCTTGAAACAACAGAATAAACTTCCAGATAAATATAGAGCATTAGCTACTGCTACCTCTTTTATTTAATATACTTAATATCACGGATTCTTCAAGTTCTGCTTACTCTCAACTTACTTAACAACAACTGACCTTTGATCATCTCATCTCACCTATATTGTAGCAACTTCAGATGCTACAATTTATACAGCTTAGTAATTTAATTCGTCATATCTCATTGGCTCAATCAATTCTTCATTCATTAATTTTGCCATTGCCTAATTTGAAGCAATTTCTCAATAATCTAATATCACCTTATGTCAAGGCGCTCAATTAATTAATACTCATAGTAAACTCAACGGATCCAATTCATTCCGCCAACACAACTGAGGGCTTATAATCCAGTCATATCAGAATTGTGACAGTCATAAGTCTGTCATGATGCAGTTATGAGTCCATGGAAAGTCAGCATTGGAGTTTAAGAGTCATAGTTTTGAGTTCTGGCAGATTCCTATAATTTTAGAAGTAATATCTATGAATAAAGGGTCTCTTATAATTAGGGCTTAGTTTTTAAAGCTTATATATTTGATTGGAGAAAGTATCATATATTCATAATTAAATTAGCTAAGAACTAATATCAGTCCTCTCCAGAGGCATACCTCCCAGGGTGCTTTCCTTTACAAGTTGAGATAAGGTTTGATAAGCTCAATAGCATTTTCAAAAGTTCTCTTCTGGTTCTAACGTTTTTTCTTAAGTTAGGTAGACAAACTATATACTTGAATACTGTATATTTTGCCAGAAGTTTACAGCGACCTACTTGCTTTTTAACTTTGTACTAAATGTTGCATACTTTCTTGATAGTAGGTGAGTTTATATATTTATTGGTATGGTTAGTGAGTTACCATCCTTCCTATGAAGCAGTAACTAGTGCAAAATGTAGTGAATGAATCAAAAGTTAGGGAATCTAAATAATAGGCAACCTTTCTGTTATCCTCATTAATATTGGTGGACTAAATTGGTAATGTAAAAGTTAGAGGATAAAATTACTGGGATATTATTATATTTATTATAAACGCTATATCCTTTTGAGGAGGTTACTTTGGGCACGTTCATAATTTACAAAATCCTAAGATGTACCTTTGCTTTATCAAGCTTCACTTGACATTCCTGTCAAAATTTGTTTACTATTGAACCCAGTTCTACCAGTAGGATTATTAGCTGGTACCTCTGATAGCGGGTTCCTCTTAGATTGTAACCATAGTCTGGCTTAAATGATAGAATCAACGTGAAACTATGACTTTAAGTTAGTAACAAAATTCATTGTGAGCAATGAATCCACCCAGTTGTTCTGCTTCAATTTGATATATATGACAAAAGTTATAATTCATAAACCTAAACCATGTGCTCTAATTGACCATTTTACTTAAAATAGTATGTTCAAAAAACAAGCAACAATATTCATGACTTTTGTTATATGGTCCAAACCTGTAGATAATATGAGGTCCTTAACAAATTTATATCTCATGGAATGTAATCTTTTACAATTAGTTATAAAGAAATTGTGGTATTCTATGCAGTGATGCCATTAGTAGTTTTATAGTACGCCATCTTTGTAAACCAATGCCATACTTAATAGCTAAAAAATTGGAATCTAGTGTTTCATAATTTTTGTTTAAGTATTTTATTTCCAGAGTCTTTTGTGACTCAAGCAGTTGGAAAATTATCCAAGAAAACCATAGCGGGGCCTTATCCAACTTTTAATGAAAGCATCGGATAAAAAGAATAGCGGGGCTTTATCTAAATTTCATGGAAGCAGCTGATTAAAAGAATACTGGGCTTCTATCCTGGTTGAGTCAAGCCTTCATGGAAGGTGCAAGAAGAGCAGAGGCACACCTTTAAAAATCTGTTTGAGAAGGGATGTCTTAGGTTTATTTTATGGAAGTAGAAAATCAGGAATGTATCAAAAATCCTATAATAAGCCAGATGGCTGCAATGGGGCAACTGTGGATCTTTCATGTAAACCCCAGGGGCAGTTGTTGCAAATTTTACATCTGCTACATCAGAAACTCTGTTAGTGTGACAGGCCAAACAGTATGACAACTGCTGGCCCTTGCTGTTTTGCCTTCATAGGCTACCTTTTGCTACAGGTCCATAGGCAACCTGCCAACCTAGCAGACCAACTTTATCTTGGTGCAATTAGCCCTTTGGGAGGCACACAGCTAGCCCTACACCTCTCTGGGTGATTCTCAGCTCTGTCTTAGCACCCCCTTCAGGGTTAATCCCCATAAGCCCCACGTTGTTGGTGGCCAGTTGTCCAAGTTCCTGTGGGGATTTCCTGTAGCTTTAGGTATTGGAGTTGGTAGCGCTGACCACCCCTATGTGTATTTACTCAGCACCTCACCTTGTGAATCTTCAGTCCTACCTTTACCACCCTAGATGTTCTTACTACTAATAAATAATGAGTTAAATAGAGATCTTTATTATGATGGAATTCAAGGTACTTATACTTAGGTGACTTCATTAATAAGCTAATTCCTGCTTATCAATAATCATCAGCATTTATCACTTGCAAACCAAACCCAATCCTTAGTGTTCCTCTGGCAACCATTTCCTCAAACTTTATTCCAATCAAACGCTGAATATTAATTTGATTCATCCTCAGCATTAGTCACCAGTTAATCTTATATAAATTATTATTATAAATTAATCCTTGATTATCCCCAGCATCAGTTGTTAGTATTCATAACCCTTGATGGCAGAATCATTGTCACTCACCCTTATCAGAACCCTCAGCATTCAAATCTGGAAATATGTTTATCCTTGGCTTAATTTATCAGTAAATCTCAGATAGATTAATTGATTGGTTTAATCTTTGAATCAGTTGCCAGTGAACCCGATCCTCAAATGACAAGTTAGTAATCTGCCATCAATATAGATTAGTTAATTATAATGTTATTATCAGCGTCAATTTTGGTGTCAAATTACTTTTAACATTAAATGTATCAGGGATTATCCTGATAATTTTGAGATAGCTCAACCCTACTAAATGGGGTGCACAAATTGGTAACTATATCATTAATAATAATATAAAACTAGGCGATTAATTAGCAACCACCCCACAAATAATTAACACCCCTAAATCAGCTATTATGGGTGGAATTTATCTGGTTAAATACTAACAGGAAGGAGAGGTGAAGAGGATGAAAAACCTACAGGGTACGCAGTTGTAGGCCTTTAAATTAATGCAGGTGTTCAGCATCAAAAAATAAATTGAAAATGGTGATTTAAATTGAGGTATTGTTCGTTTCAGGAAAGTGTCTAAAACCCTTGTTCTCAAAGAGTTAATGAGGTTTGCACACCCAGTTTTAGGGATCAGAACACTAGTATATAGGTAATAGTAAGTTTGTTAGATTATATTGAGCAATGTGATTTGAGACCTTCCCAAGAAATTCTGCAGCAAGGACTAACAAATGATTCATTTTATAAGTAAATATGTTTTATAAGGGGATTTAACCAACATGGATGTTGGTCTAGCGAAAAAGATTATAAGGAATTGGGTGAGGTGAGCCAGCATTAGTTTAAGTAGTACTGAGCCAAATCTAGCCAATAAGATCATTTTACCATCCACAGTAGTACTGTACCTCAAGTAATCCCAAATACAAGTCTTAGATTGTAGAAGTATTGCCAAATTGAGTAAAATGATATTTAGACTGAAACTAAAATATCCATTTTCTGATCAAACGCAACAACCCATTCAAGTTACTTAAATAGCTAGTAAAACATAAAGCTTTTAAGAACGCACTGGAAATTCCAATAAACAAAGCCTTAAGTCCAACCTGGGCAAACTTGCTTTTACTAAACGTTGATGTAGAGTATTTTTTTGATCAGGAGAATGGCGGCCAACTTGATCTTTAGGACATATTGAGCTCTTTCTTAATATTACAAATAGTATCCACAGCTATGTCATAGGATATGACTTTGCCATTACGCTTTTGAGGCGCCATCTATCCTCTATGGGCGTCATCCAGGAAAAAATTTTGTGAGCAGAAGCAAGTTTTTTAGTGGCGACTTTGCGGATTCCTTGGATCCTTCAGCATTGGGAAAGCGCTCATAGAATATATGATGGAGGACCTAAAAATGAGCACAATTGCAGGATGGAACCCAGCTGTTCTATGTGGCGGCTAGATCTTTCCTTGATACAAGTATTCACCCTTCTTTTTATACATTAGGAGGCTACAATCTTCTCCACTTTCAATCAGGCGCCCCATATATGATATATAGCTCTGGAGTCTTAAAAAAGGGGACCCTCAAACAGGACCAATTTGCTCTCATGAAATGTGGCAAAAATTTGGACTTTAGAAGAGGGTACATCTGGTAGGAGGCCTTATCTGATTTTTCTAACAATGCGGTAAGGTCCTATTCTCTTTGGCCCCAGCTTCTTGCAAGGCTGCTTTATTGTTATGTTGTTAGAATTGACCATCAGAAGATCTCTCCTCTTTATATTCAGGTACTCTCCTCCTCTTGCCATTTGCGTTCACCAAGTAGATCTTCATAGCAGCCTTTAATATATCATTTACCTCCTGGTGTACTTTACTGTGGAACTTGGCAAAGTCCACTTTGGCTTCCACATTGGGCCCACAACTGGTTCCATGCTAAATAAAGGGTTAAGTCATAATTTTTCTAATAAAGGGGGAACACCTAGTAGAGGAATATTGGCGTTATTTGTATCTGAATTGCGCTAAAGGAAGGTGTGGGCCCAATTTGAATGGTCCGCCACTGTGTAATACTATAAGAATTTTCCAAACATTGGCTCACTAGCTCTGTCTGCCCATCAGATTGTGGGTAGAAGGCAGTAGGCTGGCAAGGATGAATCTGAATATTATTTCGCAACTCTTTCAAAAAATAACAAGTAATGGGGTCCCAGTCACTAACAATTTTCTGTGGTAACCTATGGGTGTAGAAAACATAATATATAACTTGGCTATCTGAGCTGCAGTTACTGTGGTGTGACAATATATGAAATGTGCAAACTTGGTGAACAAGTCCACCTGTCAAGAGAGTGTCTATATCTATATAGTTCTGAGTGAGGTTGTTCGCAATGCACGTCCAAAAAGCAAGGAACTCAACCCAGTATTATTGGAAGTATAGCCCCGCAGAGGGTGCTAGAGCTAAAGAAACACAGGGTTAGGGTGTTTAACACGTATATTACTGATAAAAACGAATTAACAACAAGACTTGGGTGGACCCCAAGTTGAGTCCATATCCAAGCGGTGATCTGGGCTGGAGGGCTTGGATGCCTCAGTCTGGAGGGGATCAGGGCGTTCTAGAGGTGCAACAACTACTATTTTCAATTTTTTGCAAGATAAATGGCTGATTTTTTTAGGGACCTCCATGAAGAGGTCCGCGCACAGGTTTTCCCAAGTTAACATGTAAAAAAATGTAAACTAATGAGATTCTATTAAAGGAAGAGGACCAACTAGGAAAGTTGTTCTTGAGAACCATACTTTAAGCAAGAGGAGGTGATTCGTTAATTGGTGAAAGTGGTTCCAAGCCTAAATGAGCCAATTGGTGCACCCCACCATTATCCAGGGTACTGTAGCTCGAGATCAAATAGACTTGAGTAATTGATTGAAATCTGGTTCATCCTGATTTGAAAAAGTTAAATATAGAACAGGTTTCAAACCTCCATTCTACATGGAACCAAAATGAACCATCGTTGTTTAAAGGTAACTCGCCTGTTTAACGCCACTGCTGTAACACATAGCTGAACATCTTGCACTTCCCCTGAACCAACATGGGCATATCTGGTCTGCACCCAGCGTTGGTCCAAGGTGTGCCTTAAGTCAGGGAGGTAATGTAACTTGACTTTTTTTGACTCTTGACGCCCAGCCTTGTCATGGCAGTTGTTCCCCTCAATATAAATTGTAAACACGACATTACCCTCTCTTCTTTTTTGGGCTCCACTCCCCCTCCAGGGGCATTTGCCAAGGAAAAGTTTTTATGATCAGGGGCCAACTTCATGGCAATGACAGCTTGCTTGGACTTGGAACCCGCAGCCTCAGGGAAACGCTTGTGGAATACTTCAATTAGGCC
This sequence comes from Massospora cicadina, assembly GCA_022478985.1. Lineage (NCBI taxonomy): Eukaryota > Fungi > Entomophthoromycota > Entomophthoromycetes > Entomophthorales > Entomophthoraceae > Massospora > Massospora cicadina. The sequence continues at coordinate 108,222 of JAKSZP010017294.1, forward strand.
TTAGACATGGGCGCAGTCATGCACTGGGACTAACTGTTCTCTGTATCATCAAATCCCTTCCAGGATACAAGATACTAACATCTTCTTCTTACTTGATAGGAGACTATGTTATCCTTCAATTCCATTCTGGCGCCCTATCCATGAGATAGGCCTCAGGAGGCTCTGGCAGGGGCCCTAAAACAACGTAAGCTTACTTTCATGGAAGACTGAAAAAGATTTGAAATGAGGGGGGAATACAACTGGTACTAGGCTGGCCACCTTTCTGACAATGCGGTATGACCCAATCCTCTTTGGTACCAGTTTTTTGCATGGTTGCTTGAATGGGATGTTTTTAGCATTGTGGGATCTGCTGACAGATGCCACAAATATTTTGTTTAAAGTGAGAATTTTACTTTTTAATAAAAGTAATAAATAGCGCTAACCATCTAGTACTAAAAAAAATAAATAGCGTTTGTTAAAGTTTTTTAAGTTAATTTTTTGTTTTAAGCAGGGCAAACCCAAAGAAGGTCCTTTTCTCGATACTAGTATTTCCTATTTAAACTAGTTCAAATTTTGAGACCATGGGTATTCAAGGCAAAAGTATATAAAGCTGAGTCATCTAAATTAGGAAATATAAGCTTTCGGCCTATCAGATCAAAGATAAATATTTTTGAGGCAAAACCAGCCCATGTGGTAACGATTTGATGTATTGTATCCATTCACCAGAGAGTAAAATCTTCTCACCTCAGCTGTGGTCAGACTCATGTGGTAATGATTGGTTAATTTGCACCCTATCATTGTTGAGTAAAATCTTCTCACCTTGGTGGTGGTTAGACTCATGTGGTAATGATTGGTTAATTTTCATCCTATTATTGTCGAGTAAAATCTTCTCACCTTGGCGGTGGTCAGACTTGTGTGGTAATGATTGGTTAATTTGCACCCTATCATCATCAAGTAATTTCTTCTCACCTCAAAGGTGATTAAACCTGTGTGGTAACAAACACCCCAAATTCAGCCAAGAAGTCAGAGTAATCCTATTATTAGTTATTACCTTTTTAAGCCATTTTTTGTTATAAACCATAGTTTCTAATAGTTAGGATTCCACCAAGAATCCGCCAAGGTCTTTTCGCCATTTGTACTCAAATCATTGATAACCACAATATTATTTGATGATTGGGCAGGAGATGGGCCAATCATGGTAGCAGATTTGGGAGCACTAATACCTCCAACATTCTTTTTCTTAAGTTGAGAAGGAGAATGTCTGACATTGCCCCCCTCAAGAATATTGGGAGGGGTGTAGGATCATAGGAAACGGCTATGTACCCAGTTTATAGTAACTACTGTGGCTAATGATTTGATGGAGTATTCATTGCCTCTTTTGTAGCTGATGGAGAAAGGTCCCTCCCAAATTGAACCAAGCTTATCGCTTCTTGAGGTGATGCGGTTATGGTAGTATAACACCTTATCAGCCACTTGAAATGTAAAAGGGGGTGCGGAGCTCGTTGGCATCCTGCCCTTCTTTAGTCACTGTTTTTGCGAGGTTGGTATACATGCAAGAGTATTCCTTCTTGCTGGGTTCTGTATTGGATAGAACTAAGGGGACTTCATAATTGGGCAACGACAAGAACCCTTGCTTCATATTGATAATGCCATCATATTCAATCATAAACTGAGTTTCTATAAGCATATCATAATCGTTATTATCCAAAGCCACTGCAGGGGCTGATAGATTAAGCTTCCCAATACAAATGGGAAGGGATGAGTAAGCACCTAGTGCGTGGGTGTTTATAGGACCAGCGGTTCCAAAGTCTTGGTTGTACTCCAAGTCAGGTGCAAGTTTGATCTTTTTCATCAACTTGGAGGAGATTATGTTCACTTGGGAGCCTGTATCTAAGATATCCATCACCCAAACTTTTTGGATAACCACTTCGACCTTTATAAGTATCCCCTCAAAAGTAGGCGATAGCGCTAAGACCTCCTTAAGATGGAAATTGGAGGTTATTTTGCATGCGATCTCAGGGTAATTTTCCTGGATGGACTGCATGGTATGGCCATGCTGGATAGGGCGGATAAGGTGAGACAACACCTCATCTGCGTTGCTGGTAGTATCAATAATGACAGGCTCCCCTAGAACTTGGCAGAGATACATTTCTTCAGGTATGGTGGCTTCATCCACTCCTCCAGCATTCAAGCGATCAGGGACTTCCACTTCAGCAGGTACTCCTACAACGTAATAGCTGACCTCATCCATACCCCCCTCAGAATCATCTTCTGGGGTATTGGTAATGCGAGGTAATGGCATAGGTTGTTTAGATGAGTCAGGCACATGAGATTTGTCAGCAATAGGTGTGCCTTTCCCTATGCTGACATTTCTTTCTCCTGCTCCTGTTCCTCGGCGTCAGCTTTCTTTTCCAGCACACAGCCTCCTTGTGTCCAAACTTGTTGCAGTATTTGCACTGAGGGCGTTCAGGACGTTTTGCTTTGGGGTTTTGCTCTTCAGGGCCCATTATCTGAAGAGGCTCCTTCTTGTCTTCAATAGCTAAGGCCCGAGGCTTAGGCTTTGAATCCTCAATGGTTAAAACATGAGGACGAGATACTGCTCCATGTGAAACTTTGGGCTTATGGAAATCAGCGACATCTATTAATGCCTCCTTGATGTCTTGAATGTTATGGAAATAGCATTTAACTGAGGTGATGTGCATCGCTAGTGATGGGTAAGTAGCCACTCCAGTCAAAATGGCGGCTACAGAATCATCCAAAGTCAACATCTTTGAAGTTAACAACATCTGTGCTTCCATATAGAATCGTTCCACAAAGGCGACCACTGACTCTCCTTTTTGGATACTCATACGCATAAAGGCTTACTTTTTCATACTTAAGGCCTGCTTTGAACCAAACGTGTTTATGAGGGCCTCTTTAACTTCGGACCAGGTGCTAAGAGCATCCATATGTGGGACCATCACCTCCTGTGCCATGCAGCCCAAACAGGAAAGGATATGTTTGGCCTTCTGACGATCCATTGCCCCTTCCATAGATGCTTCATAGACGTATAAAAACGAAGCAATGCTACCCTCGCTGGGGATAAACTTGTCTTTAAACGTTGGTTTGAATTATAGTCATTTCCAGTAAGGGTATGAATAGCTGGAGCTTCTGCTTCTGAGGTTTCAGAGTGGTAGCTTAACTGATCAAAGGTCCGCGAAAGGCGATTGAACTGGTCATGCATGGCTTCAAGCCAGGTTTCCATTTTAGAGAGGGCTTCTAGGGGCCCAGATTCACATAGTCTCAGTTGAGCTTTGATCCCTAATTTATGAGTTTCAAATCTTCCACTTGGCTCTCCATTGCAAATGGAGTTGTGAAAATGGAGTTGTGACACCATTGAGCTTAGGTTTAATTGAGCAGTTTCCACGGCTTTCACGTGGTTCTTCAGCTCTTCTTTCATTTGTTTACACCCTTCATCGTCATGAGAGTTGGAGCTGGGGCCTTGTACTCCCTCCTTAATCTGTTCATACTTCCGCTCAACCTGCGTTAGTTGACTAAATACTTCCTTCAACAGCACAGGGCTTTCCAGCGAAGCTTTTATCACTTTTGCTTCGGTTTCACATTCAGTCAGGCGACGTGCCAAATATTTGGTATTTTCAAACGAAGCTTTGAGAGCTAGCTCCTTTTCTAGCTGAACAACCTTGGCCGCGAGGGTGGTGGTGGCACTAGATGGTTCAAGCAACAGATGACATTCAAGCTCATCAACACGCGAAAAGGCCTGAATTAACTGTCGCTCCACCACAGCCACACGCTGTTCATATTTCTCTTGAAGGATGGAGTTGGGGGCTGAAAAGTCATGGTGCATTTGCTCATTGTGCTTTTCAAGTTCATTAGCAAACTCCTCCAACAACGAGCGGGTGCTAGCGGAGGAAGCGTTCAGTTCATCCTGGAATATCTTCATGGCCTCCTCAATGTACTTTACAATCCCAGTGTCCATAGTAGTAAGTTGATCATGCAACTGTATGATGAAGTTATAATTAGCTTCCACACCAGATCTAACTGCTCCAAGATGTTCGGAGGTCAGTTGGTACAACTTATCATAAGCTAAATTCAGAGCTGCATGAGTATCTAGGTGTCAATGTAACTCTTTGTGATGTCCAGCTAAGAGATGCATCATGTGTACCAAGGCAGGGTGAGCAAACTTGCGTACGTAGGTGGTCAAATTTGTAAGCTGACCATAGGTCTCTGGGAGGACACTAGTCTAATAGAGAAACAAGTGACGTTCCTCAACCAGCGATGCTCGTTTGCAGGACACAATGTCACCAGGGTTAAGGATACCATGAGTAAGGTCTCTCACAGCTTCAGTGGCTGGCCAAGTGATGTGACGAGACTCAGGTATTAATATGCGCTCAAATTTGTTCTTCTTCAAACATCAAAGCAGTAGGGCTGTCATTCAAACATCATTTTCAGTCCCTTCCCCATTTCGCACCCAACGGGTGACACTCTCCATTTCTTTAATACTTATCAAAGTATTCAGGGGATCCACCTGTAGTGAGCACCAGTTTGTGGGATCCGCTGACAGATGACACAAATATTTTGTTTAAAGTGAGAATTTTACTTTTTAATAAAAGTAATAAATAGCGCTTTGTTAAAGTTATATAAGTTTTTTTATTGTTTTAAGCAGGGAAAACCCAAAGAAGGTCCTTTCTCAATACTAGTATTTCCTATTTAAACTAGTTCAAATTTTGAGACCATGGGTATTCAAGGCAAAAGTATATAAAGCTGAGTCATCTAAATTAGGAAGTATAAGCTTTCAGCCTATCAGATTGAAGATAAATATTTTTGAGGCAAAACCGACCTGTGTGGTAATGATTTGATGTATTGTATCCACTCACCAGCGAGTAAAATCTTCTCACCTCAGCGTTGGTCAGACTCGTGTGGTAATGATTGGTTAATTTGCACCCTATCATTGTCAAGTAATATCTTCTCACCTTAAAGGTGATCAAACCCATGTGATAACGAACACCCCAAATTTGGCCAAGAAGTCGGAGTAATCCTATTATTAGTTATTACCTTTTTAAGCCATTTTTGTTATAAACCATATTTTTCCAATAGTTAGGATTCCACCGAGAATCCGCCAAGGTCTTTTTGCTGTTGGTACTCATATCATTAATAACCACAATATTATTTGTTGTTCAGAAGGAGATGGGCCAATCATGGTAGCAGATTTGGGAGCATTAATACCTCCAACGTTCTTTTTTTAAGTTGAGAAGGAGAAAGTCCAACAAGCATCAAGCATTATGAGATATCCTTCTTTGTATGCTGGTCCAACTCATCTCTTACCATCAGCGTTCTCCTTGTAAGCCTGAATGGCTGCATCTAAATTTGTGCTCACCCCCTGGTGTACTTTATTGATCATTTTGGTAAAGTCCACCACCGCTTCCTTCTTGAATCCACAACTGGGATCCATGTTGAAGGCAGGTTTGAAGCTATAGTTGGCAAAAAGGGGAGCAACTGATTGATGCATGTTGGGCGTTGTTATAACTAAATCGAGCCATGAGGAGATAGGAAGCCCAAACTGAATGATCTGCAGAGATTTAACACTGCAGGAACTGTTCTAGTCACTGGTTAGATCATTTAGTCTGCCCATCTAGTTAGGGGATAGGCAGTTGAATGACAGGGGCGAATCTGAAGAGTCTTACACAACTCATCCCAAAAGATGGAGGTAAACTGGGGTCCACAATCGCTAATTTTTCTTGGGGGGACCCCATGAAGAGCAAACACATGAATGACGAAGAGCATAGCCATCTCAGCCGTAGTAACCATGGTTCTGAAGGGAATAAAGTAAACGAACTTTATAAAACGGTCCACCACTACCATGATGGCATGGTAGCCATCAGATACAGGCAATTCCACTATAATAATACATTGATATAGAAGTCCAAGGCTCTTCAGCCTATTGAACTTGTAACAAAAACCCTACTAGTGGCTGGTAATTCAGTTTCATTTGGTTGCAGACCAGGAAATCTTTAAAATACCTGCTCACCTGAGCGGCTAACCCCTTCCAATTGTAAGTGCGGCAGATTAGCTCCAGAGTCTTTGCCTTACCAGGATGACCAATGGTGATTTTGTCATGATAGTCCTGGTTGATTTCCAGGAAAAGTGGTCAGGCGGAAACCCATAGTTGTTCCTGAAAACACACCATATTATCCTTCTTGTGGTAACACCTGGTAATGTTCTCCTGATTCAACGCGCTCTTGGCAAGGACCATAGTATATTTGGACAACAAGAGCTGTGAAAGGACTACCTTTATGAACATACCATATTCCTTTGCATTTTCTGAGGAGCGAGCGCTGTCCCTGGGCCAAGGGGAGGGAAGTTGAGACATAATCTTATCCGGTGGAATTATCAAATGGATATTATACACATCTACCTTCTTAGGTTTGGGAGCTAGTGCAGGGTTGCAGCTCAATTCGTCCACCAAACCATTCTCCTTGCCTTTAGTAAACTCATAGGAAAACATATAATAGGCTAAGGTCTCATGCCAGTGGGTTTGCCATGGGGTCAAGACATGAGGCGCATAGTAGTACAATAAGGCACAATGATCTGTACACATATGGAACAGTTGGAATGAGCCATGCAAGTGATGAGCCAAATAAGTCGGCACCTCAACCACTGCTAATAACTCTTTATCATATACGGCGTAGTTTAACTCTGGCAAAGATATCTTCCTAAGAAATATCCCACAGATGCTCTATTCCATCTTCACCTACTTGTAGTAAGGCAGCAGCTGTGGTGAAGTTGATGGCATCAGTAGAAACAAAGAACTCATTTTTGGGATTGTTAGGATTCTCCCTGATTAGGTGAAAGACTTTTCCAGGTGAAAATCAATATAATCATACAAAGGTCATAATTTGCAGATGGCCCAGTAATTTTGAGAATGGAGTTCAATTTGACTGTAATACTGAATTTGGGGCTTTGCCTGAATATGCTGAATTTGGGGAATATTTACATTTCCAATCTGTTATCTAATCTCTATCCACACTTTTATTTATTCCCAACTATCCCAGTATCAGGACTTTCCTACAGGTCCCAATTCCACCAGGGTATACACCAATTATTCCTTATATCCCTTATCTTATCTTTTCTCTTCTTAGCACTATTTAAGGTGCTGATTATTTAATTAATAAAATAACTTTTACACTTCTAACTTTACTTATGCTCTTTGTTAAGTTCACTCGCTTGTTTTTGGGACCTCTGAACCAGTGTGGTTAAGTCCCTAACTATCAACTTTTGGGACCTTTGAACCTGCCTAGGTTAAGTCCCTAGCTATCAACTATTAGTACCTGTGAACCTGTTATTAAGGTTAAGTCCTCCTCTCGCCTGTCCACCTCAGCAAGCTTCAAAGGACCCGCCTTCAGACCTCGCTTAATCCCAACAGTGATCTACATGGCGAATTATGGACGTGGACAACAGGGTGCACTTTACTGCTTGGAAAGCATCCTGTAAAATGGAGGACCATTGGAGCACTTTAACTCCACTCACCTTATACAGGGACGCCGCCACCTCAGAAAGATTTGGTATGAATTTCTTAAGGAACGTACACGTCCCCAAAAAACTCCTCAATTCCTTGAATAAAGTTGGAGTTGGCCACTCACAAATCAATTTATCCTTGTCTAGTGTGTTATCATGAGGTCTTGGTCAAACACGACATGATCAGGAAGGTTACCTGGGACTTGAATAATTAACATTTACTGATCTTTAGCGTAAAGTCAGCTGCCCTAAAACGCTTCACCACCTGCCAAAGGTGTAATGCATGGGACTCATGATCAGGGGAAAATTAGAATATCATTCATGTAGGCTACTGCGCATACCCCCCAGCAGGTCCCCCAAAGTCGCATCAATACACGTTGAAAGATAGCAGGGAATAGACTAAGACAAAAGGGCATAACCAAAATTTGAAAAATTAATTTCTGGTACAGAATGCGGGTATCCAATTCTGGCCCTTCTTGATAAGGATATGATTAAACGCATTTAAAGAATCCAGCTTGGAGAAGAATTTCGCCTTCTCCACATAGCGTGCAATCTGTGAGCCCAGTGAGATGGTATGCAAGTCTAGTACTATGACGTTGTTGAGATTTCCATAATCTACACATGGGGGTATGGTACCATCAGCCTTCTCCACAAAGAGAAGTGAGGAGCATACTGGGGAGGTACACTGAATTTTGCGCCTTTAGCTAATTGCTCCTTAACCCACACATCTAAAGCCGCTTCTTCCAGTACAGTCAAAGGTTAAATAGGAGAAGATATATGCACCAGATCAACTGTGAGCTTGAACTTGCAATCAAACTCTGAATGATCTGGTAGTACATTGGGTGAAGCCACATTAAATGAAGGTTCCAGCTCCTTTAAACAAGAAAGTAAGGGTACCTACAGAGTGGTATTCAGCAATGGAGCAAGAATGAGGGTGTGGATATTGGGCCAGTGGGGCAGATCGCCCTTTGAGCCTGCTTCAGCCAAAGAGACAACTAATTCATGACCATTCTTCAACGTTAAGGACAAGGTATTGTCTTTCAAGTTGATTCTTACAACAAACTTTTGCCACCACTCTACACTAAAAATAATGAGGTACAATTGGTTTTGACGCTTGGAAGCGGTCAACCAAATGGTATTTGCCAACTTGATAATTCACTAACCTCAGAACTTTCAGCGTTGGAATACATTGGAAAGCCCCTCCCCTAACCATACCACCCATAAGTAACTCAGCTCAAGGTAGTTGTCTAGGTCTTGGTCAATAAAATTCTCAGAGGCTCTGGTATACACCAAAATAGTTGTGTTGATTTTCCTTAATGGGGATGAAAGGGTAGAAGTCAACAAAAAATCTAGAATGTTCTTTGTTTAAAGCAGACAACGCCAACACTTCAACATAAAAATCTCCTTCAGGAATAAGCATGCCTCCAGGGTATGTTTACGCATCATAGAATGGGGAGTGATAGTTGGTCACACTTATTACTGAGGTCACATATCTTACCATATCTTCAAAAATTGCATGAACATTTTTAAATTGAAGAAGTAACTCTTTTTCCACCTCTTGTGTTCTGCGGATCATGGTAGTGGTCAAGCACGGGTTCTCTGGGGTGATCTGGTATACTGAAATGGGTTTCAAATTAGAGCCACAAGTGATGATACTTGGTTCGGTTTTTATAAGGAATTGCCGTTATAAAACGCACTTTGGGATGTAACCACACCATATCCATTTTGGAGGCGAGTTGTGCATTATTATCTAAGGCTATCACCACCAGGCCCTTTGTTGATGATCCTGCCTGCACCATCCAAACGCAGTGCTGAGAAAAATCTTTTAGTAATATTGATTTTGATAATTTTGTGAAGTCAGGGGATTATGACCCTCAGATCGTAAAACATCTGATTCTATCAGGTACAAGCAGGAAGGGTGGGTACCTCCTAGTTAGAGGTAGCAAGAAATATGGCAAGATGCTCTAACCATTAGAAAAATGAGAAAATGGTGATGAGCCCAGCCATGGCTGTGACAAACAGCTGGCGCACCCAATTCACACTTCATGAAAGTCCCACACAGATTATTTTAGTGAACTTAATATTTAGGTTGGTCATCTAATTTTAAGAGAGTGTCTATAAACTCCCCAGATCCCAGCGAGGTGGTGCGCAGTGCACAGCCACAAAGCCAGGGAACTCGTTATCAGAATTATTGGAAGTATAGTCCTGCAGAGGGTGCTAGAGCTAAAGAAACACAGGGCAAGGGTGTTCAACATGGTTTATACTAACAAAAAACGAATTAACAACAAGGCTTGGATGGACCCCAAAGAGGAGTCCATATCCAAGCGTTGATCTGGGCTGGAGGGCTTGGGTGCCTCAGTCTAGAGGGGATCTGGGCGGCCCAGCGGTGCAACAGCTGCTATTGTTAATTTTGTGCAAGTAAAATGGCTGATATTTTTAGGACCTCCCTGAAGCGTTCCGTGCACAGGTTTGCCCAAGTTAACATGTAAAAAATTGTAAACTAATGGGCCTTTTAAAAGGAAGAGGACTAACGAGGAAAGTTTTTCTTGAGAACCATACTTTAAGCAAGAGGAGGTGATTCATCAATTGGTGAAAATGGTTCCAAGCCTAAATGAGCCAATTAGTGAACCCCACCATTATCCAGGATAATGTAGCTAGAGATATAATGAACTAGAGTAAGGGATTGCAATCTGAGGCATCCCGATTTGGAAATGTTAAATTTAGAACAGGTTTCAAACCCCCATTCTCCATGCAAACAAAATGAACCATCGTTGTTTAGAAGGTAACTCGCCTGTTTTAATGCCTCTGATGTAACACAAGGCTGAACATCTTGCACTTCCCTTGAACCAACATGGGCATATTTGGTCTGCACCCAGCATTGGTCCAAGGTGTGCCTTAAGTCATTGAGGTCCTGTAACTTAACCTTTTTTGACCCTTGACACCCAGACTTGTCATGGCAGTTGTCCCTTCAATAAAGTCATGTAAACATGACAACACCATTATCATGATACCATCATTACCCTCTTTAGGGTTATCCCCACAATAAAATCAATTAATAGGGAAGTAAAGGTCCCTCTTCTTTATGGACTGATGCCAACAAGCCAACGGGCTGATAATTAAGTTTCATTCTGTTTCAGACCAAGCAATCCTTTGTATATTTATTAATTTGTGCAGAAAGTCCCTTCCAGTTATACATATGACAGATAAGCTCCTTGGGTTTCTCCTATCCAAGGCGCCTTATGCTTATACCATAATGGTGTTTCTTGATTATCTCTAGTCGAAGTGGTACTTCAGGAACCCAAAAACATTTCTGGAATCATATCATATTGTCCTTTATATGATACCCCTTTGAGATATTCTCTTGATTTAGGTTGCATTTGATGAAAATTAAGATATATTATTTGGAAAAAGATTGAGAAAGGAAACTTACTAAAGCTTACATTGTCCTCTGTATTATTTAGAGAAGAAAGAATCAGAATGAGTGCATTAGAAAAGATTTACTTAGATACAATCTTACCTGGACTAATCACAAAGTGGGTGTTATGCAGCACCAATTCTTTGAGTAAGGAGCTAAGTCAGATTTACGGATCAGAGCGTTAGCCAAACCATTCTACTTGCCTTATGTGAACTCAACATAACACAAATTGTGCAAGAGTCTCATACCAGCGGATTGTCGCGTGGTCAGGACATGAGTGGCTTGGTTGTACAGCAGATAATGATGGTCAGCACAAACATCGAATGGCTGGGAAAAATATGAAGATGACGTTTTTTAATAGGCTAACGCTTCCACTACCGCCAGTGATTTTTCATAAATAGCGTAAATTAAGATAGGTAAGGACATCTTGTAAGAAAACATCCTGAGGATTCTCAACTACATCTTTGCTCACTTGTAACTGTTCAGTAGCAATAGCAAAGTTGGAAGCATTGCTAACCACTATAAACTCTAAAAACTGGATCCATGTGATGAAGAACTGATGTAAAAAGCAAAGTGCACTTCACAGCTTGGATGGCATCCTTCAATGCTGATGACCAACGAAGAGTTTTTGCTCCACTGGATGTAGACAAGAGTGCAGCTACCTCTGAAAGTCTTTATGTGAGATTCTTAAGGAAGGTTTAAGTTCCCAAATAGCTTCTCAGTTCTTTGAAAGAGGTTGGCGTGGGTCAATCATAAATATCTTTCTTATTAACTGGGTAATCATATAATCTTTGTCAAAAATGATGCTTCTCAAGAAGGTGACCTAGGACCCAAAAAATTCTCACTTACTAATCTACAGCGTCAGTTCTGCTATTCTTAAATGTTCAACCACTTGACGCAGGTGGATATAATAGGATGCTTGGTCAGGGGGAGAAAACCAGGATGTCATCCATATAGGCCACAACGCTTACATCCAACAACTCCCCAACGCAAAATCAATATGATGTTGAAATTTTCAGGTGTATTCTTAAGACTAAAAGGCATCACCCAGAATTGGAAAATCTTCTTTTTTATTTAGCATGCAGTAATACATTTTCACACCTTTTTGACACAGAACTTATCAAAGACGTTCAAGCAATCCAGTTGGAGAAGATTTTGCTTTCTTCAAATAATGGACAATTTGTATCTCCAGAGGAATGATTTGAAGACTATGTGAACACTATTTAAGATACTATAAAATACATAAGGGCGCAGATCACCATATGATTTTTCCACAAAGAGGAATGGTGAGAATATTAAAATTACTCAGAAAGATAGAACCATTAATAATCTGCTCTGTAACTAAATATCTAACACTGCATCTTCCATTAAAGTCAAAGGGCATATTGAGGAGTAAAAAACAGGACTTTTTAACTTTGAATTTAAAGTCATAATCAAATTTAGAATGATCAGACAAGACATTTTCAGAAGCCGCTTCAATAAAGAAGTACCTCTATAAACAGGAAGTTAAGAGATTTTGGGATGGGCTTCATCAGAGGCTCAAGAATGAGATTATATACATTGGGATTTTCTAGAAAATTTGCTCAGAGTGTCTACTTCATACAAAGGGATTTTAAATCCTTTCCGCTCTCCAAGGACAAAGTCAAGTATTGGCCTTCAAACTGGTTTTAAATTTTACTTTTTAGCCACAACTCCTCTTAAGATAATTGGGTTCAGCAGGCTTTTAAACTCCAAGGAAGTGGTCAGATGAATGGTACTTACCATCTTGATAATCAACTAGCTCATGAACTTTTGTGTGGGATTACCCTGGGAGGCATATGCCTTGATTATACCACCAGGTAATTAGCTTTACTCAAAGTAGTTGAGTAGTTCTCAATTAATAAAATGCTCATAGGCACCAGTATCCATAAAAATAGTTGTCACAAACTTCCTTAAGAGATTTAAAGAGTAGTGAAAAAGCAAAAATAGCCAGAATACTATTAAGAAATAAAGGAGATGAAAATAATTTTGTAATAGGATCAGCTTTAAGCATAATGAAGCTAACAGGGCATGTTTTAAATTAAAAAGGTTTGGGTTGTACTTTACTCTTATAGCTGATGGGAATACAAAATTTTTCTGCAGTAGCATACCTATTACTATATTATAATATAATATTCTTTTCCACCTCCTGAATGTGGTGAATCATAGTGGGGGTCAGCTGAGGGTTCTCAAGGGATGATATAATATAAGCAATTGTTTTTAGGGCTAGACCCACAAGAACTTATGAATGCACATTTTTATTCGTATAATTTCTGTCTAAATGGTTTTTGGGGTTAAAAGGATGTGACTGATTTTTTAGCAGGCTGTTCAGTACTATTGATAGTTATAATGGCCAGAACCACTTCCAATAAGGTTTTATTTGGTTTGTGGAAAAGAATATCAGAGAAGAACTTTTATCAGATGAATTGTGATTTACTAAATTAAAGCTAAACACCTACCAACACTTAAGCTCAACCAAGAATGAAGGAGCATCGGTAAAAGAAGCCTATATTCTCAAAGAAAATTGACTGTATCAAGACCAGCAATCATAGGGGTGGCAGCGGGTGAAACAATTTCAGGTAAATATCTGGATTAATAACTAATAATCAGGGATATACTCCTGCTGACTCTCAAGTTTCACCATGAACATAGATTTGTCAGTGAAAAATGCTCCAATTTCAAAGAATTGGTGTTTCTAAGAGCAGTATTTATAGAGTCTCTTCAGGTAAAACCATCACAGACAAAAACCTGAATCATTAATTGATAAAGTCAGGACTAGACCCCTGCTGACCCTTAATTTCTCCCAATAATGAAGGTATAGAAGTAAAAGAAGCCTAAATTTAAAATGAAATTAGGTTTTCCAGGGCAGTATCTATAGGGGTCTCTACAGGTGAAACAATTGCGGCTAAATTACCAGTCTCCCCTTGGTAGGGAAGGGAACTTACTAAGAAGAGCACCAATTGCATGATTGAAGTCAGCAGGCGGGGCTCGCCACACCTGAGTGTTCTTTGCTGGGGTATGAAATATAATAGTAGAAATGCTGTTTAATTATGTCAGCCAGAAGTAAGGTTTGGGCCTGATATGGATGAGACTGCAAGTGGTGCTTCTTGTCATTCCTCAACTAGTGAAATTAATGTAAATAACTTTCAAACTGGTGACAGTACTGGCAACCAGGACATCGCGGATGGGGGCAATTAAGGCCCTTTTTTAGGCTAGAGAAAGTTAAAAAATTTCAGTCAAATCTTGACATCATGCAAATTAATTTCACCCTGCCACCTTGGAAGATTTGTTTAATGAGGATGATGTCGCCTCACAATATCAATATAAAATATAACCCCCATTTATACCTTTAGAGACAAAATAATTTAATGCCATCAATGATACCCTGATGAGTTAATTAATTACACTGGAAAAAGTAAAAGAAGTACAAACGAGCATGTTACCAAGTTAGGCAGTCATTTAAATTCCAGAGCAACTTGAAGCCATGATGCAAGATGCATTATAGGAGCGCCATCAGACAAAACCAAAGTTAAGATGCATATTACTGGATTTGGAAAACAACCCCTTTCAAAACAAAAACAATGAGCTAAATCCCAAAAGCGGAACCTAGTATGAAGTCCCCTGAACATTCAAGTTCAGGTGTAATACCGTGAGATGGAGCTCACATATACAGGAATTGACACAAATTAGTGTAAAGCTAAAGCATATTCTAACGCCCTCTGACTAGGGGATTTTAAAAACCCTCTTATCAAACCTCTAAATATCCTTTTAAAATATTACATTCATTTATATTTTAAATTTCCCCCTGAAGTATATAAAATTTCTTTGTTCTAATAAAGAACCATTCTACAGAATCCTAGGCTTATCATTTTTGCTTTAATTTATGTTGTATCAGGTTAGTATTTGCCATTAACCAGTCTGGGATATATCAACCTAAAGTAATCGCCAGTAGCCAGTCTGGGAATAACTGTTTTGAAGAAGACTTTCTGTTAAGGATACATTAATGCTGCTATCGCCAAGGAAGATGTTGGAAAGTTCTACATTGAGTCACGAAGGCCAACACATTTCAAGAATAATTAAGAATATCAGAAAGTTTGCTATAAGAGAAAACAAGTTAATCAAGCAGTCGATGCACCAAGAGGTAGCATCTGAGGAGGTTTTGCTTAGTGATAGCTGTTGTGATGTTAGAGAAGGTTGTCTTGTGCTTAATTTGCACAGAGTAGTTCCTCTGAGCAGCGAGTCAGCCTATAAAGTTAAGTGAGCTGAGGTCATAGGCTAACTTTGGTGATCAATACAGGGGTGCCACCATCAGGCACTAGAGATAATTATGATAGCTCTAATGAGCAAACTGACGATGATACAGATATAGAGATGTATCATGGAGAGGGCGGAGAGTATTACTCTGAACTTCTGGTGAGGGAAGAGGATACCATCCATACTAGATTCCACAACCTGGAATTTGAAGTGCACAATTTGCACAATTATCTTTAGAGTTTAAAGGAGACCGGTAAAAGAGCTTAAAATGCCTCACTACTCATAGTGAGAGAACCCTCACCAATTAAAAGACTGGAACTTACTCTCAAGAACATTTGAGGAGAGACTTGTATACCTTGAGAAAGAGATTAGTGGTCCCATCACCACTCTTAATGAGTATAGAGAGCGTTTGGAGCATCATGACAACATTCTGGTAGCAATAGACAAGAGCACAGAAGATCTGAAAGCACTAATGAACACCGTCCCAGAGCCTACATCTACTCGACCTATCATTTAAATGGAGGCACCTGCATGGACTTCTCAAAGATGTGCACAACACTTGGTCATAACTTGTACTCAAATAATTATGATGCACGCTGATCTTATTAAATATGATCCAACTTTAAACCATATTTCAAGGCCATATACACACCTGGAGAGGGGACAATTGCTGGTTACCTCCAAATTTACAAAAATAGCATGGATGGAGTTATTGATTGCCAGAAGGCTTACTACATACAGGGATGCATGAGCCGTGAGGCTCAGGAGATCCTCATATCTAGATTGAGGCCTGGATTATCTTAGAAAGAAGTCAAGAGCTTCTTAATCTCTTAGTTTAGTAATAAACAGGATGTCCAGAATATGAAGCAAGAATCTTGTTGATGAAGATGGGCAAAAACGATTCAGTCACAAAATACGCTTCTTGTTTCTACCATAAGGCCCAGCAGTTATGGACAACAGGTGTAATGGATCTACACACTGCCAAAATCGTTTTGTTAATCTCCCTGGGTATGCATCCTAATAGAAGGTGCGCATGATTTAACGGTCAAAAAGAGCAATGTCCCTTAAAGTGCTCAAAGAGGTGCTACTCAATTTATAAGGGATGTACAAATATGATTTAAAGTCAATGGTACCTACACCACCACTTTGATGATTCAGTAAGGCCGTTTATGTCGCCAATGATAAGGTTGAGAAGACCAAGGAGAAAATCAACAAACTGATTGAACGCTTGCCACGTCAAGAATTGAAGTGCCATGTGCACCAACATGAGCATTTTTCTGGATCTGTCCATTATTTACAGATGAAACAAAGGAGCAAACCTCTAAAGAGGACACACCTAATACCTTAAATTGTGCGGGTATTTACATTGAGGGTGAGGACGATTATGAAGATGAAGACTTAACTAGTGCGGGTTACCTTGTGTTAGGGGATCCTAGCGCAGTGGCTATACCAACTAGATTAAAAAATATATAATGCTGACAGATCTGTATCAAATGATACCTATGTGGCCCAAGCAGATTAGCCTAACCAAGTGATAAATTCTAATGAAGAAGGAGAGCAAATGATTGCGTTTGCCTTCAAGAATGTGGTACTGGATGGTGAAGACACTGCCAAGGCCAATACAAACGCTGTCACTTTGAAGTAATTTGAGGACTCTGCCACTGATGTCCAGGCCACTGAAAAACCCTTTTGGCAAAGCGTAACAAAGATGGATGTTATCATTCAGAAGGTGCGTGTACTGGCAATACTGGATACCAGGGCTCCAGTTAACATTATCTCCTACAAATTTACAAATAAGCTCGGTTTATACCTGACATTGACTACAATGTGAAATACCTTACCGCAGGACCCGACATCACCAACGCCTTAGGAGCTATTCTGCATAACCTTTATGATTTGGGCGCATAGTTTTAATGACACCCTCAGTGGTGTTGGACAACGACCACTATGATTTCCATATTTGGACCACGTTTCTTCTATAGTTTGGTGCGAAGATTGACTTTACTATAAGCAAAGTTACCATTCTGAGATATAAATCCCCCAAGTGCTCAAGGATGAAGACATTAGATCTTAAAAACAGAGCACTTGCTTGGTCAAAAAGACCAATCAATTTATTTAATTCTTTACACCTTAACGGAGAAGGGTGTACAAAACTACCGCCTAATGTGAGCACTGAATAAGGCTCTCCCTTGAGTGAAGTGAAAGTATAGAAATTCTACCAGGGGACCAAAGAAGAATTCCTTATCAATCAGCGCTAAGATTCCTCCTGACACAATAATAGAAGTGTAAAGTCAAGTAAGAATCTGAGATCAAGAGCCCAGAGTGTTACCAAAATTTTACGATGCCACTTAAACTGGAGAGTTAGACCTTGTCCTGGGGAAAATTAATACCCAACTGATTAAAGTTGAAAAGAGACAAGTAGTGTCACTGGCCGCCTGACCAGTTACCATGATATTAAGTCCATACTTGCAGTCAAAGGCTTTAATGATCTCGGGTTTGGGTTGTAACTCCCAAGCAGCAGAAAGCGTTGGGCGAGTTTTGGATGAGTTCAACAATATCTTCAGCACCGGCCTTAATGACTATGGCCTGTGCATAGGGGAGGTCCATAAGATGAACACTGGTTCAGAAATACCATTTAAGTGCAAACCTTATTGCCATTTGAAGACAGGACGCGGCCATTGAACAAGAGTTTAATTGATTAGTTAAAGCCAGGGTAATCCATCCATCCTAGAGCCCATGGGCAACTCCTTTATTTCTGGTGCGTAAAAAGGATGTGACCTATAGGTTTTCATGGACTACCGCCGACTATATGAGATGAAAAGAAGAAGTATACTTTTGACATGCATCAATGATGCTTTGAAGCGCCTGGGCAGGTCAAAATACTTTTTGGCCATTATCTAGACAGTTTCTACTGGCAAATAGAGTTCTCCCACGAGAACCATGAGAAATGCGCCTTAATCAGCAGCCAAGGGGTGTTTGAAGCTATGAGGATGCCTCAGGGGCTTTATAATGCCCCTGCAACCTTCCAACAAGCGATGGATAGCATCTTTGACGATCTTAAAGTATCAAGTGTGTTGATATCCCTTGATGAAATCATAATGTTAAGCCGCACATTTCAGGAACATTTGCAGCAACTCCAGGTTGCCTTCAAGTGGCTGCGCACTTCCAACTTGAAGCTGAAGAGAAAAAAAATGCACTTTCTAAAAGAGGAAGCTTGAGTTTTTGGGGCACAAGATTAGCCCAGTCAAATTAAGTCTTAGGACAGAAAAGTGAACGTTATTATGGCAATGAAATCACAAAGAGCATTAGGGACGTTCACATGTTTCTTGGTATGGTGGGATACTACAAGCAGTTTATCCCCCAATTCGCGGACTTTGCGAAGCCCCTTACCTAACTTTTTACAAAGGAGACAAAGTTTGAGCGAATATTGGAGCAAAAGCAGGCATTTGCAGAGTTGAAAGCATGATTGGTAGAAGCACTTATCTTAGAATACCCAGACTTCTATAGATCTTCTCCTTGTACACCAACGCCAGTGATGTGGGACTTGGTGAATTCTTAGCACAACTAGATAAAGGTAGAGTAGATTACACAATTGTGTATCACTCCAAAATATCCAGCAATGTGGAAAATTTTACACTGTTACCAAATGTGAATGCCTTGCAGTAATTAGAGCAGTCAAGCACTGTATGCCCTATCTTTATGGAGTACATTTCAGAGTAGTCAAAGACGATGTGTGGTTTAATAGCTAAAAACATGAAGTATCCATATGGATGCCTTGCCAAGTTGGGCTGTCCTCCTGCTCAATGTATGATTTCGAAATCATACATTGACCAGGAGATGAACATATTAAAGCGGATGGTTTTTTGATACTACTTGTATTCCACTTGTAGGCACCAGAAAGCGTTCATATGTTTGACTTAATCAGGCTATATTAGAAATAATGGCAGGAAGAGACATAAGAGGCTAAGAGCGTTCTGCGCAGGTTTTCTAAAGACACCTACATATCAATGGAAATCTGCAAAAGTAAGTTCAAGTAAAATGGTATCCCTACATATGCCTCAGCGATCAAATGGAGTTAGTGATGGAGGCTCAAAGGAATGTGGGCCATGGATGATTCAAGAAAATGTTGGCCTACATCAATAAGATTTTTTACTGGGAATGCATGTCTGAAAAGTACATCAAACATTGGTGTTGTGTATACACTGCGTCAGTTTTCGCCCACTGTAAAAGAAAGTGAATTTATGCCCATCCACCCTCTACACCGTTCATAAATGTCTCTATTGACGTGGTGGGACCGTTATCCACAGCATTCAGTGGTTCCAAATTAAACCTGGAGGCGATTGACCACTTCAATAAGTGGGTAGAAGCATCCGCAGTCAAAATGTATACAGAAAACTCCCAGCCACTTTCTTGTACAACCAAGTGATTATAAGGCATAGATGCCTCAAACTCTCTTATCATACAATGGCAAAAATCTCATCTCAGATGTGGTGAAGAAACTGATGGATTTGGCAGGGGTGAAACAGCAGTTCACTACCCCCTACACTCCATCCTCCAACAGAAGTGTCAAAAGATTCAATGGTACCTTAGGAGATACTTAAAGAAGATGGATTTAAATTGCTTGTTGAAGTGGGACAAGCTGCTCCCCTTACCGCTGTTAGCTTATTAGTTAAGACAACACCACATGGTTGGAATGCCCCCCTCAAAGCCCTGAATGGGCGAGAGGCTGCGCTGCCTACCCTCTTGACAACAGCTATAGAAGCATATAGAAAATTCTACCACCCAGAAGTTACCAACAGGAGTTAGCTAAAAAGTTGATCAGGATTCAGTTAGAAGCTATAAGCAACCTGAAGCTAGCCTCCCTCATAGCCAAAGAGAGAGTCATAGAAGAATCAAGTTACCTGAATTCAAAATAGGCGACAAGATTTTGTTTTATTTATATGAGAATAACACAACCTGAGAAACTACAGGCCATTTGGATGGGACTGCAACCATCTTAACCAAGAGAGGAGCAAAATAATCTATTGGTGATGATGACACTTACATCACTTTTTTAGAGTTCATTCCCAGCACTTCAGCATTTCCCAGGTCTCATCATGGAAGGGGAGTGTCACAGATGAGACTGCAAGTGGTGCTTCTGGTCAGTCCAAAACCAGTGAATTGATGTAAACAAACCCAAACAGTGGTGGTACTGACGACCAGGCCAATGCAAATGGGGGAACAAGGCCTTTATATAGGTGAGTGTAAGTCCTGGGAGCGTCCCCTATGCTTGAACCAGGTGGCATTACTAAACCCTAAAAAAGGTTCCAAGAAGGGTAGCTGTTACTCTCATCTCACAGGGCGACCTTGCCCATGTGGTAGATGAGCGATGGGTAACAGCTCTCCCTTTGAAGATCCTTATACTGTCCCTGCATCTAATTCTTCCAAAGTTTAAATTTTAAATTTAAATTTTAGGTGGGACGACCTGGGGACAATACTGCACCAAATAAAGGGGATTCAAATTAATGGTAAAGAAGATAAAGCCCAGAAAACCTCCACGTGTGGCATATAATAGGACATAGATTCCATGGCCGCCTTGCTGATCGCTATCTCAGTTTAGGGCTAGGTCACAATGCCAACACAATCATAGTTGTCCCCTACCCAAGTTCTACCAGGATCAAACTTGGGAGGCAGTGGTATGATGTTCATACTCTACTAATGGGGTACACTCCCTTACTTCCATCAAAAAGTATGGCGAATTGAGGGAATTAGCGCCAAAATATTATTAAGTTAGCATCCCCCATGTGCAAAAGGCCCTCATGAAGTCAATGGCAATTATCCCTAAGAATTAAGGTCTGAGAGCCCCAAACCCTCAGCAACAAAGCCTAACAGGCGCATACATTTAGTAATGGGAGTGTCAAGTGTCAAATCCTCAGCAAAACTCTTTAATGGCATTGGGCCATTGAGAAATGTTGTCGCTGGTTTGAAACCCACCCCAAAATACTGGTAACAAACCAATGGGCGTGTACTTTATAAGAAGAATGTGCCTAATGTCAAATCTTTGGTGGAACTCGCTGATGGCATTGGGCCATCGTCAAAAGTTGCTAACAGCTCAGAACCCTCCCCACAAATATCAATATTTTTGATAAATCTCACTTGGTCAAATGGATGTCAGAACGACTGGGTGCAAGCAGGTTAGGCAACCCAAACTCGTTCCAAACCTCTTGGGACCGCCCCTACATGGGGTGGCCTTGGGAGGTTCCCATTGCCTGTTGGGAAAGACGCCATTGTGATAACCATTGAAACTGCGGTAAAGCCACAATTTGAGCATCCAAGGCGAACTGACAAAGGCTCATACTGCCTCTGGACTCTTTCAAAGTCAGTTCAAATTAATATCATATTTCTCTCCCTTGATTAAAGTTTGCTAAGTTAGGCGAATTTTGACAGCCCCAATCCTGTGCTTTCCTAAGTTATTCCCTAGTTAATTTGTCTATCTAAGCATTCATAAGATAATGAGGAGATTTAAAGTCAATTCTTTTATCTTACAATTAGTCAAAATTTTTCCTGCGCTCCAATTTATTCAATTTATCCCAAAATTTTTTCTTTGCCTACCCCCTATGACTCCTCTATTATGGCTGCACGGGCCTCCCATCAGCTAGACAATTCCAGTCATTTTAGGAAAACTAGCTCCTACCAAAGTCAATTGCTCTTATCATGTGAAGAACCTCGTGGAACTCACCCAATTTCAGAGGCCATTCTACAACAGGATATTGTTAACTGTGGGCTCAACTACTCACAATACATGCGAGGATCTGCCCCCTCACCCATGTTATTGTAACCAGTTCCCCAACAGGGAGCTCCTAACTACCCGATATAATCTTTCAACTCACTCACAGGACCACTGGGTCTGGACCCACAACATCCTGTTTTCTTGTGGGGTTCCTTTCTACGCTTGTGGTTTTCTGGCCCTCACTTGTCACTCACCTTTCCATATACCATAACTTCATTCAGGCTGCAATGCCTCAAGAATTCTGGAACACCTTTTAAATGATAATTTATCCTGACTGGCAAGCCAGTCTAAACACTATCTGCTGTCTCACTGACAGTGAGAGTGAGCTAATTTTTTAATAAAATCGTGACATCGTGCAATTTAATTTTCGCTCTGCCACCTTGGAAGATTTGTAAGATGAGGAAGACAACGCTGCCCAAAATCTATATGAAAGTTAACTCCATTTTGTACCTTTGGAGGCCAAAATGATTTAAATTACGCCAAGGATACCCTGAAGAGCAAACTGAATTACACTGGCAAAAGTATAAGAGTAATAACAAGCATATCACCAAATTAGGCAGTTGTCCAATTTCCAGAGCAACTCAAAGCCACAATGAAGGCGATTATTGAAAAACATTGATTAAATTAGCGGTGAGATTCATAGATTCAGATTTGGAAATCAACCCAATTTTTAAACAAATAAAACGAGCCAAATCTCAGAAGAGGGACCTTGCACAAAGTCCCCTGAAAATCCAGGGGTATGGGTAGCCACTTTAAGATGGAGATTGCACATAAAGGAATTGACACACATGAGTGAAGAAGCTAAAGTAGCAATTAGACGCCATCTGACTAAAAGATCTTGAGAATTCTCTTTTCAAACCCTAAATATCCTATGTTTTACAATATCCCATTCATTTATATCTTGAATTTCCCCAAGAGGAATATAAGACTTCACTTTTAGTCTATTAAAGAGCCCTTCTACAAAATTTTTAAGTTTATCCTTTTTGATTTAGATTTTGCTATATCAAGTTTATAATTGATAGTAATAAGTCTGGGATTAACTAATCTTAAATAATAACCAGTAGCCCATCTGGGATTAACCTGTTTTGAAGAAGACACTCTGTAGAGGATACCTTGGTGCTAATATCGCCTAGGAAGTGGTTGTAAAGGTTCCTGCTGAGTCACTAAGGACAATGCATGTTAAGAATATTTAAGAGTTCCGGGAAGTTTTATATGAGTGCAAACAAGTTAACCAAGCAGTCAATGTACTAAGGGATAGCATCTGGAGAGATTTTGCTTAGTGAGAGCTGTTGTTATTTTATCAAAAGTTTTCTAGTGCCTAATCTAAGCGAAGTAGATCCTCTAAAAAGCGAGTTGGCCTCTAAAATTAAGCTGGGCAAGGTCAGCGCGCTGAATGGGTCCAAACTGAAGAAATCGTATAAATGAAACATCAAGATGCAACTTATTTGACTAAGTGTAAAGAACTTGTAGAAGTTTTAAAAGAAATAAAAGCCTGAGCGACAGGATTCCGTTAGGAATTACAAACCATTTATCAACTTTTCTGATTGTGGCTGAGCTTCAAAAGCTATAGGAACAAAGTCAAGCGCACTGTAGAAAGACAACACAGTAAGTCAACGTTGTAAAATGCAGATGAGAATTGCTGATAATGGTACATTTATAAGCTTATGAAGCTTATAAGATAGCACCTGTTTAATTCAATAATTATATCTAAAGTAGGCTTCATATTAATTACAGAAGGATTTAGAAGGGTAAAAATTAACAAATAAGTTCAAGAAGGTCAAAAACCCTTCAGTTAATGGTAAGAAAAGTAACAAAGATTATGCAATAATCAAAAAATGAGAGTGCCGTGGTGAGAAGCACAGACATCATGATAAACAGACAACGTACCCATTACCACTAAGGTAGAGTTCTGCATGGAAAAGTCCATAAAAGTACAAGAAAAGATTAAGTTAAATATAATCATGAGAATGTGTGTAACTCTCATGTTCCCAAAGAGGTAATGTGATCCACACCCCAACACCCGTGGAACAGGCCATTAGCACAAGAAATAATAGTAATATTATTATATTCAGATGATCTATGTGATTTGTGACCTACTCAAGGATGTCTTCATAAAGTCCTACCAAAAGATTAATTTAATAGATAATATATGGACTAATAAGGGAGAAATCAACTTGGATGTTGGTATAGCAAAAAAGACTATAAAAAATCATGGGAGATGAGCCATCATCAACTTACTATAGTACTGAAATGAATTTGTTATTAGGCTCAACTCACCATCCCCAGTAGTTTGACCTTGGATAATCCTAAACTCAGGTCTTTGATTATAAATTTTTTTGCTAATTGGGTTATATGGTACTTAGAAAGATAATCAGACCCTGTTTCCTTATCAAATGCAATGATCTATTATAATTAAATTATATAGCTAATAAAACATAAAGACATTGTTAAAATTTCAGTGATACCATTTTGAAAACCCATAGAATCAATCTGGCATACTTGGCCCAAACCCAACGTTATTCTAGGGTACGTTTTAGATAAAAACATGGCTATTAACTTGATCCCTTAGGCCTTGTTGAGCTCCACCTTGTCCTTACAATCCGTACCACAATTTTTTCATGGAATATGACAGTGTGGTGATGACAGTAAGGAGAGGGTATTAAAATTTGTGGAGTTGTTAAGTATCAATGATTAATATATTTGGCCAATCTTATATAAAAGAGTAGTAAAACATCGCTTATATAGAGTACTCTTCAATTTGATAAGTTAGTCAGCGTCAAGGGCTTATTGAGAGTATTACACCATTTATACATCCTCATGGTTTTGATGGTGTAATAAGAATACTGGTAGCTCCATTATCTCACAAGTCTCTAGCATTGGTATGTAGGGCTGGTTCACAATCTTATACTTCACTAATTCAACAACTAATTCAAAATTGAAATTATTTATGATGACCACGCAGCGTCTGCAGTGAAATATAAGTTGATGTTCAAGGCACATGAGCTTTCAGAATCAAAATGAAGTTATATACTGAAGAGTCAGTGGAATATAGGAACCACTCAAGAATCATGGGCAGCATAGTATGAAGGATGACGTAAATCATCCAGTTGATTCTATTTATAAAAAAGAATGTTAGGGCATATTAGCGTCCAAGTTTAATTAATTGGAAGTGATAAGGTGTTTTTCAAAAATGGTTTAAAGGAAATTTAATGAATTACTAGAATTTCCTTCTAGGTCTTGTGCCTTTTGGGGATTAGGGAGAAAAATGAATCTAGGCTCAAAATCCTAAGGCAAATATTACAATGCACAAATTATTGGCTGGGTCAAGGAGGGTTACCAAAAAGGCTTTTGAAAGATTCAAGAATCTTTGGTCTTTTACCATCTTGGCAGATTGAAGGGGAGTTGGACCAAAAGGTCAGTGTTACACAGACCCTTTAGGCTTGTGGATCAATTATGAGTCTTTGTGTTGTCTCAGATAATATGGGGAAATGACCAAGATCCAGCTGACCTAATCAATCCTGATTATGCTGAGAATGGTTGGCTATTGTGCCATATGTGACCCTTATTTGGGCAAGATGACAAAGAATTTGACGATGCTCTGAACCCCTCTGGTGACCACATACTGGCATAACATGTTAATCCTTTCTGTATTCTTCTAGTGGGAAGAAGAGGAGAGGAAGTGCAGAAAAGGGAAATTCTTGAGGGGAAAGAAAGTGACCCAAAGCTCATATACTACACGGGCAAGATCATTCTTCTGATTTAGGAATATGGCAGAGGCCTTAAAGCCCATCCTAAAACTGAATGGATGCTTGTTGCGGTCCAGGATGTGGGTCTTGGCCTCAGGACTTACATAATTAAAAACTTGCATTATGGACTAAGGAACTAGATTCCCACTTATCTAAGCTAAATTTAGATTCATTGGAATGCCTTTATCATCTTGTTAATTAGGAGGTGACCAGCCATAAGGATTTTGATAATCGATAACAACTATTTATGCATCAATATACAGGTACAAATAACCAACTTACATAGTAAAGGACAATAACCTTGATCAAGTATCTATGTTTAGTAAACATGATTGGGAGAAAAATGGTTTTAATATCAGTAGGACCATAACAGTTTTATTCAAAACTGTGTTTTTTAGAACTAGGTGATCCCAACCTAAAGGGGGAGTACATAAAGCTTCTTCACAACTGAGTTGCAATCACAACTACAATTTAATTAATCATCTTCAGGAATTCTGCTCTTAGTTTCTTAATAGTAGTAGGGCCAGTATGTTGCATTACCAGATCTGATATTATTGAGATAGTTAGGGCGCTGACTCAAAGCACCAGCCAATTTCTAAATCTCAGGTCTATTAAAAGGTCTAGATTTTACTCCACGGAGTGAGAGCCTGGTAACCTGGTTGCTGGTTCAGCTGATGTAGCTACATGAAGTACACCAGTAGTATGCAGTCAATACTTACTTTAATAGTATAACCTCTCCATTTATGTACTTTCTACAGTGCTTCAAGCTTGATTATTACCATGAGCTCTTATTGTAGTATATTATATAGTTACATTCTTTAGGTAAATCAAGTTGGAATAATAAGCTACTGTTAGAGAATAATAGTAATCCCAATTGTGACAAACTTTTACTTAAGAAGAATGATAAAGCATCAGTTATAATAATAGGTTAGATTATATGTAATTGGTAGTATTGAGCAATAATAAGGTGTTTGTGAGAAAACAAAAACTTTGATCGCTCAGGTGTCTAATTAAATTGAGCTATCTGTCATGAAAATGTATGATGAAAAAAGAATGTACCTTCATTCTTAGTGAGTCAGAAATTAGTGGTGATCTTAAAACGCCAGAGGCACAGCTGTTCAAGTGATTCTGAGGTGGAACATCTAGGATTTACTTGAGGAAAAATAATAGTTCAAGAAAATACCATAGATCCTCATGACAAGATAGATTGCTGCAATGGGGGAAACTATAAGTATTGTGGGGGTAAACCCCAGGGCGGCAGATGAAGGGAAGATGATGACTCCTCCATGTTCCACAGTTGTAGGGTTTAAGGGTTAAATGAGCATATATATGGCATTCAACTCTGGACAGAATTTTTGTTATGCTTGATTATATGACGTTATTACTCATCTAGATTAGGGTAATATGATGACTCAAAATGCTGCAAGTTTCAGAAGTTTGTTAAAAAGATGTCAATTTTGTGACAAATAGCTGTGTGGGTCATAGGCGGAGATTAAGTTATAGGTTTGGATCATGAGTTTAGATGTTAGTAAAAGCCAAAGGGTATTGACGCTTCAAATCATCTAAATGTGTGTTGTCATTCACGCGGAAAACATTTGGGTGCACCTTACTCAATTTGAAATGTGTCAGTGTAAACTATTTTTTAATGTGGGATATCTTTGGATTGTGCCAAGTTGGTGGTCAACTAGCAAGGAGAATCAGTGTGGTTGTACACGGTGTCTGTGAAAGATTGCAAGCAATGATTTAGAGCATATGATCTCACAACCCTGGCAATGGCATGATGAGTCACCAGGTCTATGGATTGGAGAGCCCAATTAAGAACCATGGTCAGCATAAAATGGATATTAGCATGTCTCATCAGATCAGGTATAAAAATTTGTAAAGTGTTGAGGTCAGGAAAATACATGGGACTGACAAGGAGGAGAACGAAAGCTTATTTTAAGGGTGTAAAAATTAATTTTCTGACAAAGGACCCTAGGAGATCATGTAAGTATCAGGGAGGGGGAATTTGGATGGAATCTAAATTGATGCCTGTAGTTTAAGGCTCTTTTATATGCAATGACTGGCTGGTCAAAAAGATTATCAAGGATCTGGGGGAGAGCTCATATAATGTTTTAGGTTTAAATTAACTTGGCATCACAAGGAGGAGGTTAGATTTGATGCAGCGTTGTATGGCCCCTTTTGACTTAGGGGATTGGTTGGGACTGATTATAAGTTGCAGCGATAATACATGTCGCTGATATGGGTACAGCTAATACAATATGACCCGATATGGCAAAATGATTGGAGATTTGGGCATTTGGGGCCATATTTTTGGAATTTTTATAAAAAAAGATGGGACTCTGGGTCCTCTGGAGACCTCTGGAATGGACCACATCCATGGAGAACCTTTTTATCTTCTTCCAAAAAGGAAGAAGAGGAGATGGGAGGTATGAATGAGAATACTTGAGAGGAAGGGCAGTAATGCATTGCTCATCTACATAAGAGCCAGGTTGCTCTTCAGAATGCAGGGGATTGACAGGAGGCTTAGGGCCCTTATTGAGCCTTATAAAGACTTGCTGTAATCCAGGATGGGAAAAGGACTCAAGGATT